>JASCZW010003611.1:82961-105461 GCA_034211315.2 Aedes japonicus
CTTTGAGTGCAGCACGCCGCTGCTGAAGACAGCACATTAAATTTCAAAGAGACGTGAAAGTGCAGTCCTGTACTCCTCGTGCACCCCTTGTTGTGCCGTGCGCTCAAAGCCGCACATCTCATTTTGAATTATCTCTCGTCTCTTTTTGGAGCGCTAATTCGATTGCACCTCCCTTGTCGTCTCTGCGCACACAAGTGCAAAAGTCAGACACTGGCGGCATGGGCCGGACTGTGAATGTGAATAAGGATTTTAATAAAACTTTCCCTCTATGAACCCATTCAATGCCTTTTTGTTACTAGCATCAACACTTTTAATTTTGCTACCATTTACCGAAGCATGAGCCTGAGCACAGAGCAAAGCACTGAGTAGAGCTCTGAGTAGAGCAATGTGCATTACTCTTTGTCTCTGAAAGACTAGTGCATGTGCGGCTATCTGTCTCTCGTGCTGCTACGAAATCTCTCGCACTTTTCGTTTTGTGCGCTCTTCTGCAAACAGGAGACGCACACTTGAAGTGGGTGAAGCTTGCTTGCCTATTTTGCACTACTCTGTGTTTCTCGACAATCCTCCTGCGCCGGAGGGAAGCAGGAGGATTCGAGAGATGGATACAACGTAGCAGCGGAGCAGTGGATCAGCCAGTCGGCAAACTAAACTTAGCTAGGGGTCGGAATTTTAGAAGAAGTGCATGAGCACAGACCTCCCCGAAGTAGTCGCAGCATTTCGTGGTCCCGGGGGGATCGAGGTAAGGAGGATAAGGGATCCGGATTTTTCGGGAGGCACATTTTTAGCAGGTCGGGCAGGAGCCCAACCCTGTCCGCCTGAACATTGTGTGGTGTCTCAGGTGTCTGCCACGCCGACTTTTGATGGCCTTTCAACCCTTGCAAAAAAAAACACAGTCACCCCTCAAGTCACAAAAGAGATGCAACGGTGCTATTGGTGCATGGGATTTGGCCACCTCTCGAGAAACTACGAGGGTCCTGTCAGACCGGATCGGTACCGAAGGTGTGGAGAGATGGGTCATATCGCTAGCGAATGCAAGAAGCGACCTATATGCATGCTCTGTACAAATGAAGACGACAACGTCCACATCACGGGAAGCTACAAATGCCCGGTGTATCAAAAAGTGAGGGCGAGCCAACAATGATCGAGATAATCCAGATAAATCTAAACCTTTGCGATCGTGGATGGTCTCTTCCCGCAGCACTGACCCTACGGCATGGCCACCGACACCGTAGCGGCAATGAAGTGGCAGGAGCAACTGGTGGTAACCGAGGCTCCAATGCTGAGCTCTTGTCAGTGGCAAAAGGGTTGAAGGTGAACAAAGCTCCGGGTCCGGATGGAATTCCCAACGTGGCATTCGCGACATTTTTAGCGTGTTGAAGAATTGTCTAGAAGAGGGGAGATTTCCAGACAGGTGGAAGATTCAGAAGCTGGTGCTACTGCCAAAGCCAGGAAAGACGCCAGGGGATCCATCATCGTATCGACTCATATGCTTGTTGGTGTACTTGGCAAGCTTTCGGAAAAGATCATCCTAAACAGGTTGATGAAGTGCACGGAGAGCGAGCATAGCTTGTCAATAAAAGGTCACCGGTGGATGCAATTCGAATTGTCGGCGACAGTGAGTATAGGGCACTCAAGCAGCAGAGGAGAGGTGATCGATATTGTGCACTAATAGCGCTAGCTGGGAAGCCATCGCCGAAGCGCTACACAGAATCAGGGTTCCTGACTATCTGTGCAAGATTTTGAGTAGCTACTTCCAGAACCGGGTTTTGCCGTTCGATACAGAAATGGACCAGAAGTCGATAAGGATTACGGCGGGAGTGCCACAAGGTTCCATCCGTGGACCGACGCGTTGGAACGCAATGTACAGTGGTGTGTTAACACTGAAGTTGCCAACGGGAGTCAAGATCGTTGGTTTTGCAGACGATATTGTCCTGACAGTTTCAGGCAAGACGCCAGAGGAAGTGGAGATGTTGGCGATCAAAGCGATTCACACGGTTGAGAACTGGATACACGAAGCTAAACCGCAGATAGCACACAACAAAACGGAGCTGCTAGTGGTCAGCAATTGCAAAGCGTTGAAACGGGGTGGAAATCGTCGTGGGTGGGCATGTCATAGCCTCGAAGCGAGCACTGGAGTACATGGGAGTGCTGATCGACGACCGGCTGAACTTCAACAGCCACGTCGATTATGCCCGCGAAAAAGCGACAAAGGCTTCTAACGCGATTGCCAGAATCATGCCGAGTAGCTACGGACCTACCTGTAGTAAGCAGCGTCTACTAGCTAGCGTTTCCTCTTCAATGCTAAGGTACGGTGGGCCCAGCCTAGATTACAGCGTTGGAAAGCAAGCGCGCTGCGAGCGCTTACAAGACCGTGTGTTATCGCCGGAATGATTCCTATCGACATTATCCTGGTCGAGGACAGTGAGTGCTACACCAGGAAGGAAACCAAAGGTATTCGGAAGATCGTGCGAGCGGCATCGATGGCGAAATGGCAGCAGGAGTGGAACTCTTCGAAAAACGGCAGTTGGACACACCGGCTTATACCGGTTCTGTCGTCTTGGAACATGGCGGAATTAACTTTCACTTGACACAGTTCCTGTCTGGTCATGGATGCTTAAGAAAGTATCTGCATCGGTTTGGACAGGCAACGTCACCCGTCTGTCCAACGTGCGGACACGTAGAAGAAACACCAGAGCACGTGATCTTCGATTGCCCAAGGTTTGAGGAAGTTCGGAGGGAGAACATCATCTAGGAAATGTGCCGTGAGGAGAGCACCTAGAGTGCGGTTAATAGTGTAGTGACGCAAACTATAACTAAGTTCGCACGAGGGTGACTGTGAAGGAGGGCACGTTATGACGGTCGGCTACTCCATATCGGTACACGTCTGGATGGGTACATAAAACAGCACAAAATAACGGCAAGAGTCGCAAGAGCCAAGACAACAGAGAGGTGCATGAGCACAGCCGCCCCCTGAAGTAGTCGCTTCATCGTGGTCCGGAGGGAGACGGCAAGGAGAAATAAGAACACACGGACACACACCTTATTTCGCTTCTCGTGGCTACAAAGAAATCACAGGCTTGGGCAACCGACTGCTGAACCGTTGCTCGCTCATAGCAAACCGTATAGTACCGACCAGTAAGGATTCATGGTTGGTCGCTCCACTGCCTCTAACCTGCTGTGCCTTACTTCTTACATTACTGACAGTATGGCGAAACGCATTCAAACGGATGTCATTTACACCGACTTGTCTGAAGCCTTCGATAAATTGAACCACCGCATAGCTTCTGCCAAACTGGACAGGTTGGGATCAACGGATGCCTGCTGAAATGGTTTCAACCGTACCTCACTAACCGTCATCTGGCTGTAGTCATAGGAGATTGTCTCACAAGTTTAAAGCCACATCTGGCATACCGCAGGGTAGTCACTTGGGACCGTTGATTTTTTTGATCTACTTCAACGACGTAAATTTTGCTTTCGAAGGACCACGGCTATCATACACAGATACACAGATGGTGCAATTTGAATTGCATGGATGTCAACCCGGTAAAATGCACGGTTATCTCGTTTTCGCACAAGAAACAGACTATTTTATTCAAGTATGCCTTGTTGGGCACCGAAATTGAGCGCGTTAGTCAATCCAAGGACCTAGGAGTAATTCTGGACACCCAACTCACCTTCAAGCAGCATATCTCGCGCGCTGTTGGCAAAGCCTCCTGCGTTCTGGGGTTCATCTTCCAGATTGCTAAAGACTTCACGGACATCTACTGTCTCAAATCGTTGTACTGCTCCTTGTATCGTTCTATATTAGAGTATTGCTCGGTTGTGTGGACTCCCCATTACAACAACGGTGTCGTTAGAGTAGAGGCTGTTCAACGACGGTTTTTGAGATTTGCGCTACGTTAACTACCGTGGACGGATCCCTATTGTTTGCCAAGCTACGAAAGCCGTTGTCAACTGATATACCTGGAGTCCTTGTTAGTCCGTAGAGATACAGCCAGGGCTTTGCTAATCGCAGACATCTTGCAAGGCCGCATCGACTGTCCTGATCTTCTGGAGCAACATCAACATGCAACCCCAAGCCCAGAGGAATAGTTAGATGCTGCGGTTATTTCCACAGCGAACCAATTACAGTATGTTTGGCGCAATTGGCCTTGTTTGATTTTGACGTGACTCGCCAGATGCTTCGTCGTATGTTTAGTTGTTTAGACTCACCAAAGCGATCATCGAGAAATTTTATCTCGGCCAGGCGGTGGACCTCAAATGTTCTTGTTCTCGGAAGGATGTTCTAGATCATCTTGAGGAATTTATTTTGAAGTTTCCGATGGCTTCGTTTACTCGTTAAATTGATGCACTGATGCGTGACCACGTCAGAAGCCGAACTGCTCGTCGAGCAGGACGTTAAGTTTGTTTGAAGACGAGAGAAGCCGACGATGGATCGCTTTCTCAAACAGTTTTGATACTCCTGAGAGAAGGCTGATGGGCGTATAGCTCTTGGAACATGAAGGATCTTTCCCAGGTTTCTGGATGGGGATGACTTTGGCTGACTTTTAATACGAGGAGAAGTAGCTAAGTCGGAGGCATTGGTTGAAAACCATCGCCAGATGGTTATAGAACTGGAGGCTCAATTGCTTGAGCTCCTAGTTCATGATGTTATTGAAACCTGGGGCCTTCATGTTCATTGAGCATTTGATATAAGTCAACAATTCGTCAGCTGAGATCTCCAACTCCTCTGTGAAATCGTTGGGCCTTAAATGGATATTAGTAAGAAGCGCTCTAATGGCAGCTTCATGTGGACTGATGGCGTTTTGTCCGAGTTCGTGTGAGCTGAGGAGTGTTGACTTATCTCAGCAGCCTTCTCTGCAGAAGTTATCAAGCGATCCTTAGAGTCAATGATGTCTAGTGGGATCAACTATGGAATAGGCATTGGCATTGTTTTCAAAATTTTTATCAACTTCCAGAACGGCTTTGCACAATCTGAGAGAGAGCGGATCTTGTTGACAAATTTGTTATTCTTAAAGTCCACTATTCTGGCCTTAACAATTTTCGTCACTCGATTACAGTCACTTTTAAGCGCTGGCAAACAATTCGCTGGTGTTGCCTTCGGATGGCGTTGCGCAATTGTATTAAATCTTTAGTGGGTCTCACCTGATCAATCACCGGTACATGTTGCTCCCGGGCCTGGGAGATCGCTTGCTCGATGCTCTGCAGCTGCCGTTCGATGTCATCAACCGACTCAAGGTGCATATCGAAATCGATGTTGTCGTCAACGTGTTGTCGGAACCTCTCCCAACTGGTGCGATGGTAATTCCGTCTGGTGATTCGATGCCGGTTGACCGAGGAGCCAACTTCGGCCACCACCGGATAGTGGTCCGAGCTGATCTCCTGGTGTACGATCGGCTGGGCGATGTTGCTCCCCATGTTGGTGAGGAAGATGTCGATTGTCGAATGGACCCCGGATCTGCTCAACCGGGTCCGGGCCCAGGACGGTGTCCCTCTTCCAGGTCTTCCTGCAAAATTATTCCGTTCCGATTCCGCCGGGGGTTCCCCTAGGCTTCACATTTTCACATTTAGGTCGCCGGCGATGATGAACTGCCCCTGCCTACGAGTTAGCTTACGGATGTCGTTTCCTAGGGCCGTTAATGTTCTGTTGGTGGTACTCGCTTGTTTGGGACAATAGGCCGCGATGATGGTGATAGGGCCGACGGTAGTTTCGACCTCGATTCCGATAGCTTCGATAGACTGCAGCTGGAAGCTCGGAAGCAGATGGCAGTTGATGCTGTATCGCAGGGCGATCGCAACTCCTCCTCCACTAGAGGTGCTCCGATCAAGTCACACAATCCGGTATCCTGGGATGAAAACGGTGATTTCCGGCTTGAGATTTGTCTCGGTGACGATGGCGATGTCGATGGCCTTCCTGTTAAGGAAGTCACCGAGCTCAACTGTTTTGTTCCGGATGGAACAAGCATTCCAGTTGAGGATGCTGATGGTGCATTTAAGGTCTATGATTGAAAATAAATTTCATCGTCACGGACGTGGTGACTTCGAGCTGTTCTTCCTTCGTAGTTGGCGATAGAGCTCTTGCACGAACTCCACCATGTGCTCCGAGTCGTAGAGCTGTTCATCGACGGGTGGTTGCGTGGAGGTACTGAAACTCGAATTGCCCCAGCCTGGAGGAGGAGCTGATTTGGGGGCGGCGGCGGTAGCCGCGAATCGATGATGAACCGAAGCTGACGGGCGGTTTGCATGTCGGTAATTTAGTGGGATCAGCGGTAGGTTTGGCACCTGGTACCGGAGCAACGGGAAATTCTCCTCGTTCATCGGAGGTGGTGAACGGCGTTGACCTGGTCGAGACTTGGTGGATGCCTTCTTTCGGAAAGTCAAAAACTCCGCACGTTTGGGTCAGGCTCGATAACTGCTCTATTGATTTGCGCCGCAGTTGGCACACTTCATTGGGGCACCTTCGTCCATCGGGGCGCAATCCTTGGTGGGGTGTCCTCCGGCACACTTGCCACATCTCGGTTTCATGTGGCAGTTTCGGGTTCCGTGGCCGAACGCAAGTCAGTTGCCACACTGCGTCACGTCGTTCTGTCTTGGACAATACCGGTCCCACTCGACGATAATGTTAGAGTTGGTCCCGTTAGTTTCCGTGTCTGATGGGAAACACCTTCTGAGGCTTCAGTGCCACCGCTTGCAGCTCGGTGAGGATTGATTCCGGAGTGAGTTCTGGAAGGCCACGCAGGATCACCTTCATATGCTTGCATCCGGACGTGTCGTGCGTGTAGAACTCGTGTTTCTTCGCGACTAGGTGAGCGCCGACAGCACGGTAATCAGCCTCCGTCGAGCACATAATTTTGGTGCCATTACTGCACAGCTTGTACAGCGGATGAATTTTGATAGCTGCAAACTCGGTCCTGAGTGCAGCAATGTCCTTTGATGTGGTGAAGAGCGGGGGAAACTTCACCTTCTTTGGCACCTCCTGTACCGGAAGTACGGCGAATTGATTGCTCGCTAGTAGACGAGCGTTCGGATCCACTGGATCGGCGTCATCATGGCGCAGCCGCTTGGAGCTGCCCGGTTGCGGTAATGTTTCGGGAGCGGATGTCGCCGTTGGTCGATTTTTTCGACCCATTGCCAAAGCAATAGGTCGAGCGGGAAATTTTTCCGAACTTTGCAGTACTTTTTCCTGCTTTGCCACCACCATAAGATGAACAAGTGCAGGTGATAAATCGCGAACCAGACACGCAATCGCGAGAAAGCGGGCGAGGGGGAAAAACGAGGGAAAAAACTTTTACTGCGAGAGAGCGAAATACACGTCCGTACGTGTCGCTTGATCGAACTGGAATGATGTCGACGATGATAAATGAAGAAAACCCGAAGGTGTATGTTTTATTTATCGTGCACTGCTGCAAATGTGATGGTCCTTACTTCAATTTGAAGTCTGTGATAGGAAAGTACTGTGCAATTTTACAAATTCGCTTTGTAAAATTGGCATCATAAAATATCACCTTATGTATGCGTTAATTTCAATAGATGAATTGTTAAAAATCAATCCAGAAATGACTTAGTTTTTTGTTTGTTTTGAATGTTAATATCAAAACAAACAAAAAACAGACGTAGTTCTACGTCAAAAATGGCCTTTGATGCTTGAGAAGATACCATGAAATAGAGGTGAGTTGCCTGGGTGATCGTCAGGGAATTTCTTGTCAATTCTATCGTGGTTGAAAGAAATAGTTCGACTAGCGCCGGTCCAGGATTTTTGCGGTTTGGAAATTTTCTCGATACCCCTGATTGGGGATATCCTTGTTCAGCCCAAAAATTAGCTGGTGGTTTTATTAGTGATAGAACCGATTTGACTCTGTAGCGGACATGATTGTATTTTGGTAATGTCCTTATAGATGAAATCGGTTTATTTATTTTTGGATAACTGATTTGAATTATTTTCAAATAAATTATCCTTTAGAAAAATTGTCTAGCTCAAACCTTTGAAGGAATAAGTAACGGGACCATCATCATCATCATCTCGCTTTGCATACAATTTTATAGCGTATAAAAATACGCACAAGTCAGTTAACAAAACTGTACAAGAGACACACTGAGACGAAGCACACTGGCTGACCATCTTTGGCTTCTTGTATAGAAAACACAGCCCGTCAAAACCGAGCAACGTCCGCATTACTCGTCAGGTGAACTTGTTCATTCTACCGTCCAATTTACAATTACCAATTCATTTGCATGCAACAGTAAATGGCATCCAAACACATTCAACCGCAGCAAATTACTACGATTCCGATGTAAATTTCGAAAAACCTCATCTTCAAATGTCCTCAACCGGACGACGACGACGACGACGACAACAGAGGACCCCGAAAGAGAGAGAGAGGGGGAAAAAACGGACACTTAAGGAAAATTATCTCCGCCGTCGTTGTCGTCAGCAAATGAGTGCTCATTTCTCTTTTCTCCTTCCTTCATTCATTTCTGATGCCCGAAAGCTAAAGTGCAAATATTTGCTGATTGTTTAAGCGATAACAATTTCGAGCACCATCCTCTAGCTGATGGGAGCAGAAGAACGCGAACGCTGCATTGTGAAGGACCTCCTTTTTCGTACCGGATGGGGGTGGAAGAATTGTCGAAACTGAACAGGATATTGCTCGCTTCCGTCGCACCGTTGCGTCAGTTTCGTCGTTGAATACGCCATGATGTCTACCTTCTGTTGGAGGAAATGGAAATTGGTGTCGCGTTGGCATTCAATGGGGGTTGTTGGGGATAATTCCATTGGATGCGAAGATTAGGTTTACTGGGGGGAAGTCACATTCACGGAGAAGTGGCGATTATTTCCGTCTCAATTAAGTGTCATCTATTCCATGTTCACACTTGATTCGGTTTGGATCATGATGAGGACGGAATTTATTCGAAAAGCAGGAGTTAATCGAATTAACCATAGTATGTAAACATAAATAAGCCAGAACAAACTTGTATTCTCGCAATGACTACCAACCTCAGAATCCTGGTGGGTAAACTATTCCCAAAAGTACCAATTCCCATTTCACCAACTCATTCAGAGAAATGCCAACAAGGCACAAAGCATGCAATTGAGGTTGGTTATTCTTGGCTGGAGCACTCCCCGACAAAACTGCGGTTGTGGAGAATATGCTCCAAGCGTGGAATCGACTCTCGAATTTCCTCCAGTTTGGACCGGGTAGAACTAAGTGCCGAAAGTGTTTATCGTGTGTTGTTATGTTGTTGCTGCAACTACTATGGTTGGCATTAGTTTTGCTTTCAAGGGTGGTTTTGTGGTGCTATTTGCATGCGTCTCTCTCTCTCTCGCTCACGCTTTCCTCGGTGTCGTCATTGTCGAGTTTGTTTAATGCTGTGCATTATCCTGAGTTTGCTTGCATGTCTAGGAAAAGTTCGTTCAGTCAATATATACAATACAGCACTGTGCTTAGTTTCCCGTGTGTATTTGTTGAGGAAGGAGAAACTTTCCCAAATGGTGTCGTGTTTTTCAGTTTTGAGAATAGATTTCACGAACGATGTATAGTTATACGGAGTATCATCAACTACTGGGAAATTTAACTTTTGCATATCGAATGAGACCTTGTGTCGGCTTTTAACTGTTATTATTGACATTTATACCCACTTTCCAAGCAGTTGACGATTTTTTTATATATCTATAAAACGATCCTGGTTACGTGTTCTTTTCTTGGGTGAAATTTTCACTGAAAATTAACATGGTGAAATGCAACGACGAGCACTACTAACTTATCTGCTTGATGCGCAAAAACATTCAGCTACAGCATAATCACCACAATCGGAAACCATCGGGTTGGATAGGACGTTCATTCCGCTTTCATTTTTGAATTTCATCATTCAATCGACTTAGTGTCGAGTAATCGGCACTAAAGAAGGCCATTGCCAACTCTTTACAACGCCTCTGGGTTCTGGAAAACTATTTCTAGAAAAGTATACTACACGGTCATCCATTTTAACTCAGTTTTGAGTCGTTTTTGACTCACTTTCGTCAATAGAGGAGTCACTCAAAATACAAAAGTGGGTCAAGAAAGTGTTGAAATCACCTCAGGAGACCCGCAAGGTTCAATTCTGGACCCGCTGCTTTGGAACACGATGTATGACGAAGTGGTGAGACTAAAGTTCTCTTATGGGTAAAGACAGATTTTTAAGTTTCATTTGTAATGTCTTGTCTCTCTCAGCTTTTCATGTTTTCCATCTTCTTCTGCTTAATTTTTTAATCTTTTTCCTTTCATTTCTTTTATTCCGCTTCTTTTCTTCATCTTTTCCTCTTCAACATACTTCTTTCGTTTCTCGCTTTTCTTCTTCCACTTTTAATTTATTTTTCATTTGTCCCTGTCGACTTCGTCTTCTCCGTTTATCTCTTTTTTCTTTCTCCTTCTATCTCATCTTCCACTTCTTTTCTTTCGCGTCTTCTTATCCATTTTTTTCCTTTCAATTATTTTCTTCCATTTCTTGTTTTTCCATTTCTCTTCTTCTGCTCTTCTCATTCTTCTTCCGCTACTAATCTTCCATATCCATTCTTCCTGATCTTTTTATCTGCATCTCTTCAGCGACTTCTCTTCTTTCATTTGTTTTCCTTCTATTCAGTTCTTACAGTTCATTTCTTTCGTTTCTTTTCTCACACTAACCTGCTTCCGTACCAATTCTACTGCTTCTCTTCCTCTGTTTATCTTCTATTTGTCTTCTCCTCTTTTTTCCTTTTTCCTTAGGTTCTTTTGTTACTCTTCTTCCGCTTCATATCTTCCGCATTTATTATTCAACTTATTTTTTTTTGTATTTCTTCTTCTGCTTCTTTTCTTCCACCTTTTTTCCTCTTCTTTTCTTCTTCCGATTCTCTTCTACCGATTCTATTCTTCAGATTTTCTTCTCCGCTTCCTTGCTGCCACTTCTTTTCTTCCGGTTCACTTCCTCCGGTTCTCTTCTTTCACTTCTCTTCTCCTATTTTTATCTTACACTTCTCTTGTTTCTGTTCTCTTCTTCCGTTTCTCTCATTTTTCTGTACCATTAATTATATTTTCCAATTTGCCTGTTCCCTTAAACTTTAATTTTTTTTTATTTTACGTACGTCCTCGCATCAATTCTGTTTCCACCTTTAGTCTTATTTCCATTCATTTTTGTTCAGTTTTTTGTGCTTTTTTCCTTCGTTTGTTTCATCCTCTTCATAAGTTTTTTTCCGTTTCTTTATCCTCTTCATATGTTTTTTCTCTCTCATTATTTCGGCTGCATTGTCTTAATAATCTTCTTTGATTTGCTTCCACTAAATCTTCTTTCATTCATTTCTTCTCTTCTACGCCTTGTTCTCACATTCGCAAAGCTTTGTTTTAGAATATGGTGCATTTTCATACGTATTATTATATTTTTGTTGATAAACGTTAAATATTCTCCTATCTTTCTGGGATGTTCTTGGCTATCCAAATGTACTTGAGTTCAGAACTTCATATCTACAGTGGTAATAGTATCTTTCAGGTGTATAGTCCTATGTCGAAAGTACGTAACGTTATTTTGTATAATCTAAAAATCTATTGTTACTACCGTAGATTTCAAGTTATAAACTTCAAGAAATATTTGTAATTTCCATTTGATTTCAACTACTAAGATAAGCAATAACTTAGCTTGACATATACGCGTCAACAATATAAAGTCTTCGTCAGTATCATTTACTTGTACAATATACTGAAGAATTCTGCACATTGTAGATAAAATACGCATATCTGTCAAGATAAGCAATAGAAGTAGTTGGAATAAAATAGAAAAATTCTAATCTTTCTTCTCATTTTCTAGTGGAATACCTCACTAAAACGCTCATACTCACCAGGATTAATTTAATTTTCCCACTAAAGAGTATGTTTCCCTATCTTTTCATGGTCAAATCAGAATAACCATTGCATATCCTGGATTGTTTGAGCCATTAAATCAAGAGCGGGAAAATATGTATTTGAAAATTAGCATTAGCATTAGCATTGACGTTTGCACACCTCTTGGATGGAGTTACGATGAGGAATAATTCGTTGAAGACATTGCATGTCACCATGAAACGGATCCAATAACTGATCCGTTTCTTCACACAATAATCTCCTCGAAGACACTTCTTGATCGCTCACCTGACGACGTCCATGTAACCGTTGTAGATAATGAGGATTTGGTATCTACCTAAGAAGACACGGGGAACCCAAGTAGTCTTCAGTAGATATCAAAGGAAAAGGAACAGTCGCGACTGAATGTGAGAATAGTTAAACAGAATGTCCTGTTCTGTGAAGAGAACAAAATATTGAAATAAAAATAATAAAAAAAATGGTCGTTGAGAGCATCTAGTCTAAGAAGGTTAAGTGATGCTCCATTTCTTTTCAACTGGTTGGAATCTAAGCATTAACTAAAGTCCTAGCCCTATATGGCTAATGGAGAAAACGCCATTACTCGCTCTTTGAAAAGAGACGTATGAGAGAATACGTATCTGATTTATTTGATGGTTGAAGGCTGTAGGAATAACATTCCACTATGTCAAATCAATTACCTTTTGATAAATTGTAGATGGTATCTATCAAAATATCTGCATAATTGAAATTTCTTCTGTTAATTAATTGTTAGAGATTTTTGCAGTTATGCTGTAATGTTTTCGCTCTATTTTGATTGAGTTGAAGCAAGTGACTATTGGACCACGGTGAATTGAAATTATTGATAATCTTGTGTCGACTTCAGCTGTACAGTACTGGACAAAATAAATCATACACTTGGTCCTGCTTCCGAATTTCCGATACCAATTTTTGAGAACCGATGCACAGTGGGAACAAAATACATGAATTGCGAAAGTAGCACAAAGTTTGTGAACAATAGCATTTTTTATGGTAAAATTTCTGGAAAATAGAATGAGAGGGGTCCCACTTGCCGCAAAGTTCAGTGGACGGAGATATTTGGCTTATTTCACACCAATTCTCCTGTATTTTCCAATAATGCACAGTAATCTATGCTTGAAGGGGTCTGTGGTAGTCAAAATATACCTATTCTTATGTAGAATTTCCCTTGAAATCTAGTGGAGGTAGTTTTAGCCACTGCACGAGTCGGTAAATGGAGATATTGCTGATTTTAGCCAACTTCCCCATATTTTCGGAATATTGCCCATTTATCCATACGCTTTTCAGATGTCTCTGGAATAAAACAAGTTAACTGGGCCCTTTCGGACCACCACAAAAAATATATATTATTCATTACCATCAGATAATTTATCTTCACTAAAAGTTGTCGCTCATCCTCACTAAATTCGTCATCGTTTTCGCTAGATTGGGAAATGTTGTCGTATTCCTGTTCGTCAGATACACAGTACTGTAGCATCTGCGCTTAGAACTGTGGGTCATGCTTCCAGAATGATTTTTTACCGCTTGCTTTGACCGATAGATACGCCATCTTGGGATCAGACCAAGCCAAAGCTTCTCTCATCATATCATATCAAGGTTATCCTCCGCAGAAGTTTTCCGCGCAAAGTGCAATCGGGAGAACTTGTGTCACTTGTGACTTGCACGTCGACGAAGTTCATCGTAAATGGCTAGAAATATCATTTATTAGCATTATATACTTCCACATACCTTATTTTTTAATAAATTTACTAAACGTTCAATCAATTCCGGTAGATGCTCATATTTATGCAGACATGGAGGGAGCTGCCGTACAAACGAAAATTCACAACGGTAGTGTTGCTCAATATCAGTGAACAACTGTTTGACTCTATTGTTGTCTAACTTTTTAGATGAAGGTCCCAAACTGCTGATGAGCCGAATGTTACTTATCAAATCCACGTCAACCCCAAGAATTTCAGCAAATTTTTGAGGTTGCGCAAGTAGCCTTCTTGCAATGTTGCCATTATTGGAGCTTCCGCAGCCTTCAACTTTGGGGCGATTTACGTTCAGTTTGAAGTGAGCTTCAATCTCATCTACGATTTGGCGTGATTCCTTCTTAACTTCTGGGTGGGACATGGGTGGATGGTTGGGAACAGTTTTTTTTAGCAGAAATTCGTATGAGGTCTTCTACCAAGTTGAATCTTGAATGAACGAACGATGGTCCGATTCGTTCATCATCTTTCAGAGATAGTGGTATTTCTAATTTTACGGAGATGTTTCTGATTTTATCGCCCAATCCTACGCAAAACTTTCTATTATTATGACTGACATTTTGTTTCCGCTATTGCACGCACACTAATGAAACAAATCTGTCAAATTTTCAGTGTTTTTCGATTCAAAATGTTTTCAAACCAGGAAGTTACGGAAATTTATTTGAAAAGCTGGAAGAAACAGCATATTTTGGATTTTGTTCGGTAGAATCTTAAAGTGAAAGAAGATGTGTTGAAAGGAGTGTTGGATACACTTGGATACAGACATTCCAAAATTTTTGGAGGAATGTTCAAATTAAGAAGAGATTCTTCGAACGAAAGGCGGATTGGCTCGTTTTGCCGTTCCAGGTAAGTGCAGTGGCTACAACTACCTTCATTTGATTTCTAGGGAAATTCGATATAAGAATATACCTATTTTTACTACCGCAGACCTCTCCGACCATAGATTAATCAGCAATATTCGAAAATACAGGGAATTGGAGCAAAATAAGTCCAATTTCTCTGTTTCCCGATTCGTGCGGTGGCTGCATCTACTTCCATTCAATTTCTAGGGAAATTCTGCATAAGAATAGGCCTAATGTGACTACCGCAGACCCCTCCGACCATATATTAATAAACAATATTCAAAAACATGGGGGAAGTGGGGTAAAATCCGCAATATCTCCTTTTCCCGACCCTTGCGGTGGCTTCAATTACCTCCATTCGATTTTAATGAAAATTTAACATAAGAATAGGCCTACTTTGACTACCACAGACCCCTCCGATCATAGATTAATAAACAATATTCGAAAAATGGGGGAAGTGGAGTAAAATCAGCAATATATCTGTTACCCGACCCGTGCGGTGGTTGCAACGACTTTCATTCAACTACTAGGGAAGTCATACATAAGAATGAGCCTATTTTGACTACCGCAGACCCCTCCGATTATAGATTATTCAGCAATATTCAAAAATACGAGGCATTGGGGCAAAATGAGCCCAATATCTCTGTTTTCCGACTTTTCGAATGAAGGTGGATGCAGTCACCAAACGACTGCATCCACCTTCATTCGATTTCTAAGGAAATTATACATAAGAATAAGCTTATTTTGACTACCACAGACCCTTCCGACACAGACCCTTCCGAGATTAATGAACAATATTCTAAAACATGGGGGAAGTGGGGTCAAATCAGCAATATCTCCAATACCCAAGCCGTGCGGTGGCTGCATACACTTTCATTCAATTTTTAGGGAAATTCAACATAAGAATAGACCTATTTTGACTACCACAGACCCCTCCAAGCATAGATTACTGGGCATTATTCGAAAATACGGGGGAATTGGGGTAAAATAAGACCAAAATCTCCGTTCACTTTTTTTACGGCAAGTGGAACCCTTTCCATTCGATTTCTATGGCATTGTCACATAAAAAATGCTTTTGTTCACAAACCTTGTGCTCCTTGGAGCTGAATTATAAAATTCTTTCGCGATTCATGTACTTTTTTTCCCACTGCGCGATGGTCGCCAGTATGAATTTCAAAATGGCTTCAATTGTCGCTTAACGCCATCTACATAGTAGTCTAGTTACGAAAAATACAAAAAATTGAGCTGTCTCGCGTTTATTACTTCCAGCAGGACAATGATCCGAAACACACCTCGTACGTTGTATCAGAGTAGTTGTTATACAATGTCTCTGAACAACTCAAAACCCCTCTACAGTCACTGGATTTGAATCCTTTTGAACATATGAGGTGATTGAATACCAGCAGGTAAGCGACATCAACAAATAAAATGGAGCTCAAACTGGCGATTCAAAAAATTTGAAATGAAATTCTATCAATGTTTGAAGACCGTCGGCGTTCAACGCTGTATCAAATACTGAAGAATGAGTTTCATACTCTGAATCCATTCTACCTTGGATGTGTATATGTAAGTGCCTGTTTGTGTGTGTCTGTGGGTGATTGTACGTATCAATAATAGAAAGAAAAGTAGACATTTCCTCTTATGCTAGCGATGCGCGCCAACGTGGACGACCCGAAAATCATACAAATACTATGCAGCAGGACCTAGCAAATACTCACAGCAGGACCTTAAATTGTCTGTACAGATTCACCCTTCAACGTTAATTTTAGTCTAAAGCCAATCTTCCTTAGTGGTGGTTATTAAGAGTACAAGGCTCTATGGTACGAATGGAAAATTTAAATTTGTTAACACAGGCAAACATACAAAACACTTGCAGTTTCTTCATCGATTACCCATTAAACGGTCAATTCAAATGTTTTTTAGTTGCA
Organism: Aedes japonicus; assembly: GCA_034211315.2. Classification (NCBI taxonomy): domain Eukaryota; kingdom Metazoa; phylum Arthropoda; class Insecta; order Diptera; family Culicidae; genus Aedes; species Aedes japonicus. The sequence goes on from JASCZW010003611.1 coordinate 99,362, forward strand.
AGTATTGCCACAGATAGCCCCTCTACTGAATTTTCTTACGTTTAACGTTAACACACTACCGCCATCTGTTCAGCTTTATCATCCGTCACAGTGTGCTCAACAGATGGTGCAGGTGTGTTAGTGACGATGATTTGTAGTGCAAAATGTTCGATGTGTTATGTCTGTTTGTCTGTGATATAAATATTAATAAATAAACGGAGTAGGATAAATATAAAAATATAAACATTTTCATAATTCGCGTTGTTTCAGCCTTTGATGATAATTGTTGATGCTGCTGATCGATAAACTTCCAATTTTAAAACGGGTTTTTTTCTTAAAGGGGACAAAGGAACACACAATTTTTCATAGATCTTGTCGATGGAAGTTTGTACTTTCAGTTCACGTACTCTGTGTTTGCAAATATTTGCAAATAAAGGAATAAGATAATTAGCAAAACCGTAATTTTTTTTACGCTTCAACCCCTACATATTTTTTAATACAATAACTAGCAACTATTCTGTGCGTCATTTTGTACTCTAAAAGTCATCTCTGCAGTTTTAAATTTCAAATTGAAATAAAAAAGCTACAGCAAAAAAACAGTTATTTTAAGTACCACCCTAAGAAGAGTTAGAAAAACTGTTATAAAACGATACGTAAATGTGATACAAGTTAAATTTTTTCAGCAAATTTTCATTAAATTAAAACATGTACAATTTTGTAGAAGCAATAAATCCTGTAAATCATAAGGATAAAAAGTTGATTTTTTTATTATGAACAAAAAAGGACCACCCTTGTCACCACCCAAACAAAAGATAGTTCTGTTTTTTTTAAATTAAATCTTTTGAAAACATCACCTGTCTAAAGTTAATGGTTTTCGAGTTATCGATTTTTGTCGCGAAATTTGTCCATTTGTACCATAGTGCTAGGGGTTAATAATGAATGATTAGTCAAATTGGTTTTTCCTCGATACTTACCTGATTTTTCCCTTCTTGGATTTGTTGAGTATGTTGGACAGAATTCCAGTGCCATTTTTTCCATGTACCAGAACCGATAATTTTTGTGACTCCGGCACATACACATTCATTATATTTGCAGATCGGTTCAGACACTGTTTCACCGAAACTTTAAAACACCACAGACCGCTGGATGCTGTCACCGCACTCTCGTGAACTGCACGGGTAAATGCATAATTAGCCTCTTCAGCCTCTAGTAAAAACATAACTTTAACTTTCAATCTTCAAATTTTCCACTGCGAGAGAACAGAAAAACTGTGACAGGTAACAAAAAATCAACCACCGGCTAGCAAAGCTTACTGCGATTTCTCAGACTGGTAAAATATTGGAAAAATTTACACAAATTCAACTAGCTTGCTGGCTTATCTCTAGCCAAGTAAGTACAATCGGCTCTAAAATGCAAGAATCGGTTTAACGTAGTCCAAGTCAATCCCGTGGTCGTGTATTTTATACAACCCCACTGATTTTTTTTCTTCAAATCAATCTAAACCGCTTGTCACACTGATCCTTTTGTGCTTGCAATCTGCGGTAAAATGAAATTCCATCCATATTAAATTCCTTGCTTTCCTTACTTTGCCACCTGGCTCAAGGCGATAGTGTTTTGATATCACTTTTGCCAGCGTGTTTGTGTCCCCCGAGTTACATCATTCCCACAAGCTTGAGTAGTTGGCTGAGCTTTGTTAGGATCGGAAGGAAAATCCATTGCACTGCAAGTCGAACACCTGCTGTGGAAATTTTACAGCATTTTCTGACAGCCGGAAGCAACTGTCTGTCGTCGTAGAAAACAAGCCAAGTGGTTTCGGATTTGCGTATATTGCGGTGGCAAGCTGTTGATGCAAATTTCTGCAGCACCTATAAAATCAGTAAATGGAATTTGCTGACTGCTGCACATTTTACCATGACAGTCCATTGCGCCCAACCACAGACAAAACGAAGTACATACCCAATTTGTTCATTAATCACCTGTTTGATAATCTTTGGCTTCGTGTCGACAACTGTAAATGTCATTAATTAGTAATTACATATTCAACCACAAATGGCCTCCGTGGTCGTTTAAGTGGCTATTCTGCCGGATCGGAGTTACAACAGCCAACACTGCCTCGCAGCATATATGTAATCACATAGCTTGACATATCAACCGATAATGGATTTTCAGTCTGAATTCCCAAGCACCCCGACCGAAATGAATTCCACCCACTGTCAATTCCCAAATTTCTAGAGAGCTGTTGACATACGTTTCTGACATTTTGGCTTGTCGAGTAGCAGCAGCTTTTCTGTTTGCATGACTAGGCAAATAATCAAACCCAGTTCTTGGTATGCACTTATCCCTTTTCACTCGACCACATGTGAATACGTTCGTCCGTACCGCAACAGGAGATGGCTTGTCGGATTCGGAACGGTGGCACTGTGTGGGTATTAGGGTGGTTGAGAATATAAATTTCCTTTTTCGATCTTGTTCAAATCAGATTTTGTAGATCGCTTCGCTAATTTTAACTAATGAGAGATGATTGAGAACAGTTTTGAATGGAAATACTGAGACGGTTTCCTACTACTTCTTCTAAAGTCAGTTTTCTTACGTAAAACTGTGCTCAAAAACATAAACTGGTTATCATTTAGATAGAGAAACAATTATATTTTGAACCACACTACAATCATGGGCTAAGGTACACACCACATTCTCTTGAACAGGTGTTTGGTCGAAACATTTCCAGCTTATCTCACCGATCTAGATTAGAATTGCTTTCGGGAATTTCTGTGCTCCAACATAGTATCGAGATCTGTTTCCCGTCATTCATATCCACATTGTTTAGCTGTTTTAGAAGTACGATAATGTCGAAGTAATTATCGGCCACGGCTATTCTTGTCATTGTTTAGCCATTTCCAAAAAGCCACATCAAAGTCTGAGTAAATGTTGTTGGGCAAAGGGGTTCGGAGAAAGAAGTCATTATTGAAAATGATGGAATCTTACCGACTCATAATACAATTTTGGCATCAGTTAACTATAATAATTTAACACAACTTTATGTTTGTAGAAATGCCGGAGTATCGTTTCTACTGAAGCAACTTTGATCATGACGTGCCAAATATGTTTTTAATCTTTCACTGTATTAAAGTTGATGTACCCTTAGTGGAGGTACTACTATTAGTGAAAGTAAGGAGTGTATCGAAAATAAACTATCCACAAACCTTCTTTCAAATTATGTTGAAAATCGATATTTTATTCATACAAAAAATTGATCCTTTATTGTACGAGGTTAAACTTGAACATAATGAAGACCGAATGAAATTTAAGTTATTCCTTTACGAATTTTCGAACTTTGGATCGAATGCTCTTCATCATGTTCCGGACAAGTGTTGCATCGCATTTTTGGACGCTTGAGCCCAAATTTTATTGAACTCCTGCATGTTCCCAGCTGCCTTACCAGTCTTCTTGAAGACCCTCTTCACGATTGCCCAGTAACGTTCGATGGGTCGAAGCTGAGGGCAATTTGGTGGATTGATATTTTTCTCAACGAAATCTATACCCTTTTCCGCAAGCCAATTGAGAGTGATTTTGGAACAGTGAATCGACGCTAAATCCGGCCAAAACAGTGGAGGTGTACTATGCTTCTTATATAAAGACAACAATCTCTTCTGGAGACACTCAGATCGATAGATTTCCGCATTTACAGTTCCGGTAGTGTAAAAAATGGTTGGCTTCAAACCACAGGAACATATTGCTTGCCATACCAGTACCTTTCGACCGAATTTCTCCACTTGAATCGACCTGTCCGCATCGCTCACATCCTCTCCAACGACGGCAGTAAAGTATTGTGGACCTGGAAGGGTTTTTGAGTCCTCCTTTCTAGGTCTCATCGTCCATCAAAACGCATGCATCCGGACGCTGCAAAAGACGCTAATACAATTTCCGGGCCCTTGTTGCTGCTCGCTTCTTCTGTTCTGCACTTTGTTTCGAGATTTTCTACTTCTTGTAGGTCTTCAAGTGGTTTCGCCTCTTGATACGCTGGATCATTCCGACACTCGTTCCTGCTTTTTTTTTGCCAAATCACGTATTGACATTGATTTGTTCTTCATGATTAGAGATACCACTTTCTGCTCCATTTTCGGGTTGGAAGAATCGGGATTTCTGCCTCTTCCTGGTAGCTCATCCAAAGAATATTATTCCCCAAACTTATTAATGATGGTTTTAACACTCGCATGATGAATTCCAAACCGCTTCGCCAATTTTCGCATAGTAATACCCTTCTCACTTAGCCATGTGTCCAGAACCTTAATTTTCACTTCCTTTTCAATACGCGACATTTTGAAAACGCAGAATTTGAACCGCACAAACAAGTAAACAAAAGAAAGCTAACAGTCAAACGCACAGCATGCAGTGTTCAGAGCATAAAAAACCATCACAAATACATGCGTACAACGCAAATGTATGTGGATACCTTATATTCGATACACTCCTTAAGGGGTTTTTATACCATCTCATCATCGATTCGATCGATATACTAAGTGACAGTTCTGATTGACGCTAGAGGTATGCGATAGAAGAAGTCACACTTCCAAGTTTAACCCTCAATGTGTTCGACAGAGTACACGAGTACCAGGAAACTGAAATTGAGTGAAATCTTAGTGAAAACTGAAGGGCAACTTTCTGTATTAAACATTCCGTTGCAAGGGGGGCTAAAGTGTTCGAGAGGGTACCTACCAAATTCAAATGACAGAACTCTGACAATTACTGACCGCTTTAAATTCTTTAAGAACTGTTGGATTTAAAAACTCGGCTTCATATGGCTCCCAGAAATCTGGGGTTTTGTGGCTGTGGTCCAGTACGGAGACACTATTTGGGAATATCATTCCACTAAACGTTGAGAAATATCCTACTGAAGAAATTTCACGAATTTTGATACCCATATCGCTAGGGTTTCCGTCCAAATACGTTCGTGGCCACTCTAGGCCCCATGGGAACCTGTTACAAAATGGCAGTTTTGAGGACAAATTGACATAATGTCTGACATCGAAGTTTTTAATAAAGAGTATTATATCTACATTCTTTCACGAGATGTGGAGACAGTATGCGTTGTTCCCTATACCTATCTGACTGGCAAGAACATGAAACTAGCATATGGTTGTTTCAAGAACTCAAAGTCACTCTTGGGATAAATCTGTAAATAACTATAAATCGACTGCGCTTGGGAAAGACGGAAACTCTCGGCCAATTATTGCGATAACAAATTTGGTTGTGGCAGGTGGAACCCCCGCCTGGGATTGTTTTACACAAGCTGAGCAGAAGTGTATTGATTGTGGTTAGAATCCTCATTTTTTGCAGGAGTACCCAAGGTTCAAAAGTCAATCCGATTAAGTATAGTGATTCATCACTGGATGTTCCTGGCATACTTATACAGAAATGCTGTAATCTGCAACAGCCGTTCAAGATTTACACTAATTTTTTATTTTGTCAGGTGATCTGTTTCTATTAAATGTGATTCTACTGTAGTCCATACTCCCAGTTCCTCAAAAAAAGCACGTACTTCTGGAAAAAAAAAAATCCATCCAAAAACCCAAAATCTACTTAGTCCAGCATTGTACAGACCCATATGCCTGCCGGAGACCCTTGGAAAGCTCCTGGAGAGCGAGAGCGGTCAAAAATGATTCTCGATGGTGAACGCAATCCGAACAATCGTACAGTCCGCAGAAAGGGCAGCCATACAGAAGAAACGCGACAATCAGTACTGCGCCATCGTTGCAATTAACGTGAAAAACGCTTTCAACAGCGCTTGCTGGAAGGCCATCCCCAAAGCGTGGCAGCGAATGCGAGTCCCTGACTATTTGTGTTGAATACTTGGATGCTTTTTCTAGATTAGAATTTAGGTATATGAAACGGAGTCAGTGATGGGCACGGCAGGAGTGCCACAAAGTTCCATTCTCGGCGCAACGCTCTAGAACGTTATATATGATGGAGTACTGACGCTGAAGCTGTCAAAGGTGTTGTGATTGTAGGATTTGCGGATGATGTCAACCTTAAACTGACATGAGACTATCGATGAAGTGAAATGGAGATCAGCAACCGAAAAGCGGTTAAGCACGTCCTAATCAGCGTGTAGACTACGTCTACG
>JASCZW010003611.1:110461-235474 GCA_034211315.2 Aedes japonicus
AGCCAAACCTGTCAGTCAAACCCGTTTCCCGCTGATGATAGGAACACACGTTGCTAAATAGAACTTTTCGTACCAACATTGCGAGTGGTCAAATATGTGTTCTATAATCCGTGGCGCTCTGGTCAGCAGGAGATGCATCCCGATCCATCCATCCATCGAGATGCGAAAAGCTTCCAACCTATATTCGGTAAAGACGAAATTCCTGCGCGGTAAAACTCAGAAAATCGGAAAACCAACACCACCTGCTCCGTCCTACATGGTTGCCATTGTTTGCGCTTCCAGGCAATGTGTTGCTTCAAGCAGAGAAGCGACCTACTCAATTTCCATCCAAATACAAGCTATTCGGGATGTGCGTTCGAGTGCCATACAGTCGTTTATTTCCGCACACAAACGGTCGTGGGTCGCCGGTTGGAATCATTTCATTTTGATTCCGGATTCGAATTGACATTCGGGTTTGCTGTCAGTGAGTATATCGACCATTTTCAGCGGCCACTGGCACATTGGTGATTGGTGTACAAGGGGTTTATTGTAGCACCATTACACAAAATCTGATTCCTTGGCGTAGGACAACGTGTAACCTTTCAAAATAGGGAACCCGTTTAAAAATTTCTGTTGGAAAGAGGCGGGACATTTTGGACGTTCATTAGATTTGTTCTAGTGTGTATAAAAACATGATTTAGGTTAACAAATGAACAAATGGAAAGCGATTGTCAAAATCGAAGCACTTTGAACAACTCCGAAATAACTCGTTTACTCTCGATCGGTTTACAAATGGATTATATCAATCAGTTGTAAATTTTTGCGGCAATAGAGTGTTACGAAAAATATAAACACACTTTCTTTTTCAAATAAAAAAGACCATACTGTGATTTTTTATTATTGATTTCTTAAACATCTATATAAATAAAAATGAGTTGGGGTTTCCTTTGTCACGATTTAACTCGCGAGCGGAAGGACCGTTTGGCATGAATTTTTTTATGCAGAGGTTTTCGAGGCCGGGAAATATTTTTAAGATAGTAAGAGACCCCTCCCATATCTGAAAGGGGAGGCTCCCATACAAATGAAACACATTTTTCTGCATAGCTCGAGAACTGATCAAGCAAAGGAATCCAAATTTAGCATGCGGAAGTTTTTGGAGGCAAGAAATGTTTCTATGGAAGTTTGAGACCCCTCCCCTCTCTAGAAAGGGAGGCTCCCATACAAATGAAACAGAAGTTTCTGCATTACTCTAGAACTAATCAAGTAAATGGAACCAAATTTGACAGGTAGAGGTTTTTGAAGGCATAAAAAGTGTTTCTAAAGTAACTCGAGACCCCTCCGTCCTCTGTAAGAGGGGGACTCTCATACTAATGAAACACAAATTTGTGCATAACTCAAGATTTAATTAAGCAAATGGACCCAAATTTGGCATGTGGAGGTTTTTGAAGGAAATAAATGTATCTAAGGTGGTTTGAGACCCCTCCGCCTTCTGGAAGGCGAGACTCCCATAAAAATGGATCATAATTTTTAACATAACTCGAGAGCCAATGAAGCAAATGAAACCAAATTTGGCATGTTGAGGTTTTTGGAGGCAAGAAATGTTTCTATGGCACTTAACCACCCCTCCCCAACTAAAATGGGGGGGGGCTCCCATACAAATAAAAAGCAAATTTCTGCATAACTCGAGAACTAATCAAGTTAATGAAACCTTTTTAGCATATGGGGGTTTTTGGAGGCTAGATTTCTATATACATAAAAATGATTTTCTGTCTGTCTGTCTGTCTGTCTGTCAGACCCTATAGACTCGAGAAGTTCTGAACCGACCAATGTGAAAATTTATATGAAGGGGTTTTTGGGGCTGGGGAAGGTTCTTATGATTGTTTGAGACCCCTACTCTCTCAGGAAGGAAATGAGACACACATTTCTTCATAACCCGCAACCTAATCAAGCAAATCGAATCAAATTTGACATGTGGGGGGTTTTGAAGGCAAGCCTGTTTTTATGGTAGTTCAAGATCCCACCCCTTTCTAAAGGGGGGGGGGATCAAACAAATGAAACTCGCAATGATTGTATAGTGGTTTAAGAAACCACCCCCCTCTGGAAGGGAGGGCTCCCATACAAATGAAACACAAATTTCTACCAAAAATGAGAATTATCTAGCTTACTTAAACACAAAACGTGTATTTCTCGGGTAAGAAGCATGTCTTGATAGAAGTTTGAACCCCTGCTTATTCAAGAAAAAAACTCATATAAAAAAAACCCATAAACGTGCCAATTATATTAAATTTTCCTTCATTTAGTTGCAAGCGTAGCAGCGCACGCACCGGGTTCAGCTAGTAGTAAATAAAAATGTTTTCTTTCCACCTTCATTTCAATTTGTTTGATATTTCGTCTCTAACATTTCCCTAAATAATATTCATAAGCTTCTGTACAGTGATTTTTCCTACCATTTTCACCACTTTAAGCCAATCTTTCTTAATTTTTTGCAACACTATCCGCTGGTTTCATGTGTTTCCTCAGCTTCACCTTCATCAAAGCCCAGAAAGTTTCGATAGGGTGAATCTCTGGGCAGTTAGGTGGATTTTTTTCCTTCTATTGTATGTGACATATTCGATTTGGTTCAAGTCAAATATCCTGTCCCAATTAAAGTGTGATGGACATTGGTTGACATAGCCCCTGATCCAAGTTAGGCTCGACTTGTTTTATGAAGTCTAATCCTCGTTTTGCCAAATTTCTGGGGGCTCTAGTAACCCCTTTCCAAATATTGACATTCTTTGATTGAATAATGCTCCACAATTGCAGAGTATATGTTCTGCAGTTTCAGTTTCAAATTAGCAAAAAACAACTTTCTGGAGAATAAATTCTTCCAATTTTGTATAGGTTATATCTACACGGGCAGTGACCAGTTAACAGACCAGTAATTTCCCGAAGGTCTTTTATACTAAGATTTAGTAAGACCGGGCTTTAACAGCACTTGGTCTTATAAATCTCTTGGCTTGTCTGCATGTATCCGTAGCGTTCCAGTTTGATTCTATCATGGACATTTCCCTATTTTTTATTTCAGTCGTCAGAAGACACGCTGGGGCTCCACAAAATGGTTCCGGACCAAATAAATTTGATGCTGAACCTTCTCTTGCTAGGCTCTGGTCTTCAATACCACAATGGCCACAATGGTGGATTCATCTCCTTTGGTACAAATTCGACATTGTTCCTTTTGTACCACTCTGATGCATATTTAGAGTAATGGTAGGAAGCAAGATCAGGCCAAAAAGTTGTTGGCTTGTTATGCTGTTTGATCAAGGGCAAGCTTTTCTGCAAACACTCTTTCACGTAGATTTGACCCTTCATTGTGTCTGTCGTAATGAATGGACGAGACATTTTTCCCCATCCGCAAATGGCCTGCTACACCATTACCTTTTTGCTGAATTTTTCGGTGTAAATGGCTTTCACTGATCCGGGAACATCCTTTTCCTTCGGCAAGGTAACTGTAGTCCCAGCAGAGTTTTATAATCGAGTTTAATGTGGGTCGTCCATGATAACACAGATCGATTTTTAGATCATCAGTTTGTCGTACAGCTTTCGATCCCTCGGTTTCACAGATTCAGCCTGTTTTGTGCTTTGTTTTGGCTGCTTCTACTTCCGACAAGTCTGCCGGCCCATTCTCTCCTTGGCACGCATAACATTCGCCGCCGAAGTACTTAGGTTTTACGCCACATGTCGGATGCTGAAGGATGACGCTTGAAATAGTCCCCTACCTTTCTATCCCGGTAAGTGGGACGGGGTTTTCTACTCGGGGAATCTACGAAAGAGCACTATTGTTGATAACGGGTGGCAACTAAAATTTTGGAATTTTTTTCTCAAGCTGTCAAAAAAAGACAAACATAGTTGAAGAATATCTGATTTACTCAAACAAAAGATACATTGTCCATTGTTGAAAAAAAATTAGTGAACATTTGAAAACGGTCCGTAATCGGATGTTCGGCGAAGCTTCCGTTTGATGTCGGAACAGGAGCGTTGTACGGCCTCCATGTCAACTTTGCGAATGCATCTCTTGATTCTACCAATCAATTGCAATTCGTGGCTCTCCAGTTATTTTTGTACACCAAGGAACTCAAAACCCCGAAGAAATCTTCGATTGGGCGACAGTGAGGCAGATTTGTCGGGTTGTGGTTTTTGGGTACAAATGGGATCGAATGGGTATTCAGGAACGATTGTGTTTTTATGGCGTAATGCGATGACGCTTTATCCGGCCAAAACACGTATTGTCCATCAGCATGATGTTTTTTGTAGAAACGGGATCAAAATTTTCTTCAAACATTCGTTCTGGTACACATCTTGATTGATTGCCAAACCAGAGGGCTTGAACCATGGCTTAGAATTGCCTTTCTCGGAAATGGCAATGTGCAGCATCACTTTCTGTTCAAACTTATGTTTAAACTTATATTTTATCTATAAATTAGAAGAAAAATTAGTAATCTCCATTTAATTCCAACTACCTTTGCTTATCTTCGGCAGATACGCGTATTTCGTCTACAATGTGCAGACTTCTTCAGTGTCTCGTACTAATAACTCGACTGCGTCGAGTCACGCTCTCAGTCACCCGATTTGATTTTTCGAAGCTGACACATCTGTCATTGACATTCTTTGAAATTGTTAGCATGTTGAATACATCTGCGATTTTGTATTAATTCGATTTTGTACCATTTTCCAAATGGGATTGAATATGCAACAACGTTTTGTATTAAATTTTGCGTTAAAAACGGTTTCAAAGGCCACTGAAAATGTAAGAAAAGTACTTAGGCAATGATACTCTGAAGAAAACAGTTGTTTATCAGTAGCACGAAGGTTTCAGAAGTCGCCGTGAGTCCGTGAATGTTGATGAAAGTAGTGGTAGGTTCAAAACCTTTTGATTAATGATTCTGTCCTCAAAAGTGTCGCTGCAAAGCTGGTGTCGAATGATCTGAATTTCTTACTTATTTGATGAGCATTTTAAGCGTAATCACACGATAGCTTCAACAAGCCAGCTTGTCAGCTTTGCTTGCGGATCACCAGAAACCCCGCACGTTTGAGACAAAATCACCCTTTCTCTCGTTCTTGCTAAAATATCTTGGTTATTACCCAGTGCGGCACCCTTGCCAGTGCTTCAACACCAGCAGCCTTATTGTTTTGACGTAAGACTACGTCTTTGTTTTAATACAGGGGTACACGTTGCGAGTGCAAAAATTTGGAGCGCCAAGAAATATGCTTAGGGTTTTGAACGTTAATAACTAAGTCATTCCTCGATTGATTCTCAAAATTTTGCCTCAATCGATCGGAACATTTTCTACGCTTTGATTCCAATATTTAAATCTATTGCTTTATAACATTTTACTATTGAAATTAACGAAAACACAAGGTAATGTCTTATAATGCCAATTTTTCAGAGTAAATTTACTAAACGCACAGTTTTTTCCTAGCGCAGACTTCATATCTAAGTAACGAACGTCTCCCTAACCAGCCACGAAGGTTATAAAACAGGTACTCCTTCACATTTTGCTTTAGTATTTCGGCAGTCGTGGATCCCAGTTGGCGGTGGTAGGATCCCCAGTTGGCGGCAGCAAGCACCATGGAGGGTGTACTGGCAAGCAGTCGTTGCTCGGAGAGGCGTTGGTGCTGATTCTCCAGTCAACCTCACTGTTGAAGCCTACGAGTTGGCGGGAAAAGCCACCCGTGACAAAGCGCCAAAGATTATCCCACGTCACCTGCAGATGGTCACCCGCAATGACGAGGAGCTGAACCAAGAAGACCAACCAAGTTCAATCGGGAACCATGTTTCTCCCTGTCAAGTAAATCCGTCCTTTTCAGGACGACCAAATCAGTTTGAAAAATTAAAGAGTTTGGTTGAATTTTTCTATTGCGCTGATTGAAATTTTAACTACCACGCCCCGGCTGAACATAGCATTCATTAAACGCCGCATCCTGGAGTAAATGAACAGCCAACGAACGAAATTATAACATGGATCCTTGGGTGACCTGTAGGTTCATTCGTGACATCCGTTTGCAATGCAAGAGATATTTTGCATTTTTTAATCATCTTCCAATGATTGATTTTCAACGATGAAACATCTTGTAATGAGAAAATTTATAATTTTTACCATGAACAAAACTATAATTAATTATTGATATTTTTCTCCAACAGATCCATAACTATCTTCTCAAAACGTTAAAGAAAGTGGCCCTCTCAACCATCGTAGAAAATACAACCGGGGCTGTATCATCATCAAAACCAAACGGCCCTTTTCAGTGCCACCAAATGCTATCTAAAGAGTTACAAAAGAATTTTCTTACATATCTACTTCCTAATGCTGGTTTAACGTTTCATTAGCACTATTTCGACCTAGACGTCTATCGGCAACAATAGACTTTGAATTCCCAAACAGACCACCACCATCTACAACGCAATAAAGATAATGATCTGGTCGATGATATCATATCAACAGGATATGCTCTTATGGTGAAGGCAGATAGCTCCAGCAGCAAGGTTCGGGAGAAGAAAACGAATAGCACCTATCTACAGCTTCGACAATGACATTTCCGAGCGGATTGAATGCGTAGCTTCCCGACTGATATAGAGTATCTTGATATCATATGTCATACATATTATTTTCAGTGAAAGCAAGATATGAATGTAGATTAATAGATCAAGACAGGCTAAAACAAATAATTAAGGTTTTACTGCAAACGTTTAGTGTATGGGAATTAGAACAATCAAGCGATCTAGATCGCACATTTCTGCGTAGTCCTACGTCACTTTTGCGCACAACCCCATTGGGCTGTACCTTATAATTTTTTGACCGATCAATTTCCTCGTCAACTTCCTGAAAGGTTAAGGTCAGAATCGTTGCCACCTTCGTTTGCTGTAATTCAAATTTGCTGTAATTTCAAATAATTAAAATCACCTAACACTGATCTGTGAGAAAATTACCTTCCAAGTCTCTGCACATCTCTGCTCGACTTTGCTTGGACCATTCAACATTCGATCTTGTACTGTGATACTTTCTTCTCCACTACTAGCTGCTTGAATTCGCCGTCAAACTAGTCTTTTTTTCGATTCGGTGCAGAAGTAGTGCCAGACGATAAAAAAAATCCCAAACCCTCTATTGGTTGCACGCCGCAGATATCCACCTACTAGACGCAAGCGAATTACCCGTAACATCTTGTACAACCAGCATTATTCACTCAATGAGTGGAGGGGGTTGCACAATTGGTTGCACTTGGCGATGTGTTAGTTAACCTGCGGGTTTGGCTCAATAAGAATTACTTGCTCGCTGGTATTGCCTTCGAGTGGCGTTGACCAAGCCGGGAATTGGTGGACGCCTGTTTGCTGATCACCAGAAACCCCGCACGTTTGGGACATTGTTTATGAGATGGCGTAGCTCGGAGGTCCACCACGGTTGGTTAAACGTTGATTTCAATGATTGTCTTTTTCGAGGCACAAAATCATTGCAGACTTCATAAAGTTTGTCATAAAAGGCTGACAGTGAATCGTCAATTGTTTCGATCCGCAAGATTGTATTCCAATCGGTATCTGCAAATGCTGTTTTCAGCTGGCTGTAATCACACGCGTTGAAATCAAATCTAAAATTGTCGAAATTTTCATCTATCGTAACAAAATTATTGTCGGTCACGTCAAACAGTAAAAGAAAAGGCATGTGATGGTTGTCGATCTGTAACAGTGGAGTGGGGGGTTCGACTAGATCCAGATATTCCGGTAAACTTACGAATGCAAGATCAAGTAATCTTCCATTGGTGTTCAAAAAACTGTTAACTTGCCGTAACCCCGCAGCAAACACGGTTTCAATGAGGGATTGTTCTTGCTCGGAAACAACGTTCGACGGAATATAACCGTAAACCTCGTCATCCAATTGCCATCGCAAGTTCGGGAGGTTGAAGTCACCCAATGACAAAACGATATCGGTTTCGCTAGCGCTGTTTGTGAGATACTGAACTGCTTTTGTATGGGCAGAATAAAGATCCGCGTGTGTGTTCGGGGGAAGATAAACAGCAATGATGAAGAGCGAACGATGCGTCGATCTTACGCAAACTGCGACTTGCTCAAGTCGTTCACAATCCATCAAAGGAATCACCTCGCAACGAAGGTGGTTTTTTACTGCAATCAATATGCCCCCACCACGAGTATGTTGGCTTGTTGATGCACTGCGGTCACAACGGAACAACGCATATTCAGATGATATTTCAGCACTATTGATATCCTCTCGCAGCCAAGTTTCCGTGAAAACAACAACGTCATAGTCGCAGCTGATAAGCTGCAAGCGTAGTTGAACGATTTTGGTACGTAAGCCTCTCACGTTTTGATAGTAGACCGAAATATTGTATTTCTGCCCAGCTTCAAACCTCGAAGGGGGAAGCTCGAGATTTTCACGTTGAGTCGAGATAGAGTTTGTGACGAATGAAGCACTTACTACTGTTCTTGAGGCGTCCCGTGGTGCATTGACAATACTGGATTGGTGCTGGGTTGCTGGAATCGACAAATGCTATCGGAAGGGAGATGCTCAAATGGCATGCATACTTGCCTGCGATAACGGGTTGAAAGACCCCTTCTCCAAACTCATACACAGGGCCGGGATGGCTGAGGTCGCTGGCAGGAGTGGCTCGACTGTGACGAGGGGATCTAGGGCTTATGTAGCAGTTTCGAGTTTCGTGCCCAAGCACAAGGCAGTTGGCACACTGCGTCACGTCGTGCTGCTTCGAGCGAAACCGGTCCCACTCAACGATGATGGTGGGATTCGCGCTTTCAACAGGTCTGCCATCACGACGGAACCCTTCTCCACTGGACCAGTTGGAGTTGGGATGATTTCCCTGTTGCTACCGTCTGATGGGAAACACCTTCTGAGGCTTCAGTGCCTCCGCTTGCAGCTCGTCGAAGATTGCCTCCGGAGTGAGTTCCGGACGGCCACGCAGAATCACCTTCAGCGGCTTGCTTCCGGGTGCGTCGTGAGTGTAGAGCACGTGTTGCTTGGCGACTAGGTGAGCGCCGACAGCTCGATAGTCAGCCTCCGTCGATCACATAATTTTTGTGCCCGTATTGCACAGCTTGTACCGCGGATGAATTTGAATACTTGCAAGCATAGCCCTGAGTGCAGCAATGTTCTTTGACGTGGTAAAGAGCAGGGGGACCTTTACCTTCTTTGGCACCTCCTGTACTGGGAGCACGGCGAATTGATTGCCTGCTAAAAGTCGAGCGTTAGAGTCCGCTGGACCGTTGTCAGCAAGACACAGGCGCTCCGAGCTGCCTGGTTGCGGTAAGGTTTCGGAAGCGGATTTCACCGTGGGTGAATTTTTACGACCCATTGCCATGGCAACATGTCGAAAAACATGACGTCGAAGACGTCTTCCTTATACATCCTACACTGATGCACATGAGACGTTCCTTTCTTAGATTTCCGTGATTGGAATGTACTGTGGAATGTACTGTGAATAAAGTAAATTTGCTTTGAAATATCAGCATTATAAGACATAACTATATATTTGCGTTAATCTTAATAGTTGAGTATTGAAAATTTATGGCAGCCCTAAGTTTGCACCTTAAAACTGAAGAAATGATCCATTAAATATTGAATTTCATTCCATAAAAAACGTATTCATGACCAATTAAACTCTGGTCAATATCGATAATAAAATGGATATGATCCATAAAATGTATCAATGTGATCGGTAAATTTAGCAATAAAATGTCAAAAATGTACCGTGATATATCTAGGGTATGATCAATAGAATTGTACGGATTACCCATAAACATATAGCAAATGTTGCATAATAGGTTCAATATCATTCCTTAAAGTTGTAAAATTGATCCTTAGAATGTAACGTTTGTGAACTTAAATATATACACATGATCAATAAATTATTGATCCAATCGTCAATGATCCATGATAGTTTTGAAAAATTAACCACAAGCTTCTACATATGGCCCATAGGAAATAAACTTTGGGCATTAAAAATAATATGTAGGATCCATAAATTGTGCCAGAATTATTACAATGTTGAGTTTATATTTTTTTTAAATTTTGGCTACGGGGAAATCGATCCTTGACTGCGCTACTACTCAGATCTATTAACATGTCCGTTTCTTTAGCTATGCGGCTCAAATATTGCTATTAAAGGAGGATTGCTTTTTTGAAGATTTTCAATTTTTCAGAGAGCTCATTTACTTTCGCGATTTCACGTTCTTTTACGACCGCAACTGCGACACATGCTTCCCAATAAATTTGTTAAAGAGAACTCGTGCATATAAAGAACTAGGGAAGATTTTCCAATATTAATCTCATCACTTTGCAATTCATCCTACTTGAAATTAAACAATGGACAGGTGACAGGATTAGTTAGTAATGTCTGTTGTTGTTATTAAAAGTAAGCAAACATTATTAGAAAACGAAACCGATCCTTCAACTGCCCAATTGTTTGATCCATCGTAGGATGAATAAAGGAACAATGACATTAATATGGGAACAGTTACTCTACATGTCAAATTTAAGGCTTGATCAAACTGTTATTTAAGATTTTTTTTATAAAATTAAGCCGGGCAAACGCTTGCCGTCCAACTCACTATCGCTCGTCGGACCTAACTACAAAAAACATCCTCCGTTTGCATTATACCGGGCAAATGCTTGAATCAGTCGTTAACTTGAAGACGATATCGGAAACATCGACCGCTTTCTACTTCCTTAGTTCTTCAATCCTCAACTGCTCAGCAGGCAACATTGATATTTCTAGCACTTGGAGTACAGCATAACAAATCGTGGCTACTATGTCACATTATACAATATAGTGTGTCTAACTGAGGAGCAGTTTGATTTTTTTTTTCTGAAAACCAATGTTTGGAAAAATTGTAGTTGAGAAAATTTTCTATAAGAATAATTTGCTACGGATCATTTATATGAGTTTATAGATTATTATTCATTATTATATGGATCATAGACAATTTATTTATGGAACATTTTCAATAATTTATGAATCATGTGCACGTATTTTAGTGCACAAATGTTAGATTCTGTGGATCAATTTTACAACTTTAAGGAATGATATTGAACCTTTTATGGAACATTCGCTATATGTGATTGGGTAATCCGTACAATTTTACTGATCATACCCTGGATATATAACGGTACATTTTTGACATTTTATTGCTAAATTTTGTATAAATTATGGATCAAGTTGATAAATTTTATGGATCATAAACATTTTATTATGGATATTGACCAGAGTTTTATGGGCCATGAATGCGGTTTTTGTGGAACGATTTTAATTTTTAATGCATCGTTTATTAGTTTTTATATGCAAAAGTATGTTTGCCAAAATTTATAGCTTTAATTATTGAAATCGAATTGAAAAAATGTTCTGAGATGGTGCATATATTTAAGAAATCAATCGTTAAATGACTTAGTTATTAACGCTCAAAACCTGACCGCTTTTCGTGACGCTCTAAATTTTCGTACTCGCATCGTGTACCCCTGTACTGAAAACAAAAACTTACTCCTGCGTCAAAAAAATAATTTTTTTTTTCAATTTTTCAAAGACATACGGAAATTTACGGGAAACTATGTTAGTTTTTCCACTCCGAATTGATAAACGAGCCTAATTTGAAAATACGGTGAAATGTGGTAACATAAACAAAACATAGTTAAATGAGGAATATTTGTACGGGGAATGCAACCACCAGCATTCGATTTCTACGTAAATTTTACATAAAGATAGGCCTGGAAGTATAAATAGGCCTCCGAGCACTCCATGTATAGATATAAATGAAATATATATTCCATTATCTATCAACTAACTATTTTTTTTTTTTCTCACTGACCAAACAAAATACAGCTGGCGTCGGTGGTGTAGTGCTAAGCGTGACTGCTACTTAGCACCCCAGTGGATCTGAGTTCAATCCCAGTCGACGGCGGTGGGTTTTCTGAGGCGAAACAATCTGGTCACGTCTTCCTTCGGAAGGGAAGTAAAGTCGTTGGTCCCGGTTCATAGTCATGAGTCGTTAGTAAGGGTCCAGGTCCCTGGCGTCGGTGGTTGATGTGACCATGTGAGGAAATAGGCCGACGGAAAAAAAGAAAAAAAAAGAAACATAAATCCTATTCAATTAATAAGTGTTTTTTCAGATGTTTTAGGGTCGTGTAAAAATATAGTCGCACGTGATTCTCAATTCGTGTGGTCACAATTGAACTTTTATTTAGAATCTTCTTATGTACTCCAATTATGTGCTTGAATTTCAATTTAGAATTACATAATTTCAGCAACCAAGATGCGCCGCTATTGACAACTACAATTTGGAAGCATTGCAACTTGAACAATAAAAATTGACGACCAATCCTAGTCCCATTCAATTGATTCATTGTATAATTTCACTAATTCTGTTTAATCACGGAGTAGCAATCATTTGATTTGCAGTCAGCCTAAGCTAAGGTATAGATTAACAAAACATCCAAATAGCTGTCGAAGCTGTCACCAAAATCTTGTCCCAACCTAATTCATCATACAAATCCACTTCCACCGAATGACTTCGGAAAAACACTTACCTCTCCAATACCAGAACCGACGCTACAAGAATTGCCTTAGGTTTTCCACGGACGCTTACCGATCGCTCATTTTCGTTTCTATGTTTTTTTTTGCTGCAGAATGCGGAAACTTTCCTGAAAGAACTGTCGAAAAGCAATTTTCCGCACCATTTACCCATTTTGGCCATTTAACGCTTTTGCCGCCGTCTTCGGCAGCCGATCAGAGTTCCTAGCCTCCCTGCTCCAACCACCAAGTCGTCGTCGTCGTCGTCGTCGTCGTCGTCGTCGTTAAGAGCTAAGAACCTGGTGATGCCCCATTAACTGGAACGCATTAACAGCCCATTTCAGGGACACTGTTTGTAGCTTTTTCACGAGAGTTGTACGAACAAAAAAGCACTCAAATACAAACACCTGTGTGCTTATTTTTTTCCTATGGTTAAGTGTTTATCTGTTTTGGCGATAATTAAAATGCGAAATGTTGTTTTTTTTCTTCTTCTCTCTATTGATGCATTGAAATATATATCCATTCATTAAGCGCGGCCTCATTCAAGCGCGAATAGCAAATTGAGCCTATTTACCAACATAAACCAAAACCAGTTGCAGTTGCAATAAATTTTCGCATTATGAAAACGATTTAGCTCCATAATGAATAATCGCTTTTAACGACTACTTTCAGGCTTTTGTGATTCAATACAAACACTTCATTTTATCGATAGCAAGTAGCCGTAGTTTGTTCGAGTGATGCAATAAATTTGTGATAGAACAACTGAGCAAACAATGCACACATACACACAAACATTAAGTGGCTCCCAGCGCTTTGATCCCTTTTGTTTGTTGGGTTGCTTTGTTTATTTGCATGCAGAGCTTAGTCGCGCATTTCAGGTCAATAAAACGACACACTCACATGAGCGGTGCTTAAACAATACGACTGTCCCTACAATCTCGGGCCAGGGCAGGAAAGCCATAACTATTTCCTCCCTCATATTCGGTTCGGTACCATTTGGGAACCATACGAATACGTTTACTGTGTTTTGTGTGGTGAACGATATAATCTAATCATGATTGCTCAATTCAACAAATTGTTTGTGCGTAATTGATTTTTGGTCGTAAAATCCTCTCCGCTTTCGGTTTCCGATTTTGGTCATAAAATTCCGTTTGACGCCGTTTTAGCCTGAGTGCACATGACTGTATGGGGGCCAAGTGGGTGGAAAAAACTATCACCAAGCTTGATGGGAAAATTTCCGTGGGAACAGATTAGCATGTGCTTGTATTTGATTGCTGTGGTAATCGGTGGTACTCATAATTACTGGCACTTGCGGTGGATCAATTGAATAACTCAAAATTATGATAAAAAAACACTAGTGGTTGATCATAAACAAACATCGATTCAGTTTGAATGTTCAGCTTTGAATGAATTAGTCATATCCTTTCGAAAGGAAATAAAGGATCATATGAAATTTAATCTGTCAACCATTTGATAAACTCAAGCTCGTTCGAGCTTAGGGATAACTGAAGCAGTGAAAAAATGAAATCAATATCACACAAATGTTAATGAATTTCTACTCCGTCGACATTTCGATCTGTGCTCCAATGTCCTCGCAAAAGAAACCTTTTATTTGGAGTATTTGGGCATGTATTTTTGCAACAGTTGTTGGCAGATACCTAATTGAAATCAATTGTGCGCTTATTACTAATAACTGGTCATGTCAATGACACCAGTTGATGTATTTTCTATACACATGATGAAGGTGGCTGGCTTATGGGAGATCTGGCACCCCTGCCAATTGTGAAAAAAGTAAAAATTACGGATCAAAAGGAAAATCGAGTTTTGGTGAATAAAATTAACAGGATATATTTAAAAAATGGTTTTGTTTTGTGAAGCAAGTGACAGTTCATCAGAAGCAAGTGAAGAATCTAATTCGGCAATGATAATTGAGGCGTTTTTATTTAAATTGCTCAAGAGCTGAAAGCTAACCTAAAAATCAGGAAAGGAAGTTGTGGCAAGTGATATTTTTAGGTTGGATGAGTAGAGCGCTAATATGCACTCAAAAGGAGTTACTGCTAGTAAATTCTGATATCGGAAATCATAAAGCCCGATTTACCATTTAGTGTGCTAGATGATGAAGATGCACGTAACTGCGGATGCCGGAAAAGTGATCAACAACGACTAGCGGATCCAAAGCGAATCGAACGGATTTGTTTTATCTACAGCACCCCACTTGCCAGCAAGCTGAACAGCTATAGAGTGTAGCCCCTGACGGTAGAAGGTAAGAGGTCTCAGGTAAGTCAGAAAATTCACCCTAGAAGAGGCAAACTACTGTTGGATCACAGGTAAGAATTTTAATATTACTTTAAAATATTGATTAAACGGAACCAAAAAAGAAATCCACAAACAGCAACATCAGAAATTTCCAGTCGTTAATTCCAATTGGAATATAACGGATAGTAAACCATTAAACTATATGGCTTCCTTGTCGTTGCGGATGCAGCGGAGATTGGAGTCTTTAAACCTTTATCATTTTCGTGTTAACTAGGGCTACCAACACAAGACATAACTTTTCCCAGCATAGTGGTGACGCAGCTTTTCGTAGGAGTGCTGAGGGTTTTGACAGGTTTGCGTTAGAGTCTTACCCGAGTACCCAGAAATTATTTTCTAACCAACCCGATCAAAGCAGCCACTCGTTAATTTATATTGCTACCCCTTTTTCTCTCACGGAGGGATTGCTCGATTTCCGTTGAGAGTGGAACAACCCTATTTATGAGTTGTTCCACAATCAGCGATGTTTGAGTGGTTTTTCCGTGGGAGGGAGTGGGACGGCGGTAAAGGGAGTCAAAAGAATAAGGAAATTAATAGCCAGGCAGAGAAAAATGACGTAACAACAAAGTCTGAGGATACAAACAAAGCGATACAGAACAACAAGGATCAAGCTGTAGATATTGAGAAACAAAAGATTACCAACAGAGTTAGATGGGTTAACGCCGAAAACCATAGAATAAAAGTAAGAGAAATTATTGTAGGTGAGGGAAGCTATTTATGGGCAGTAAGCCATCAGTTAAGTAGAATCTCTCCAAACTTAGATATATTTGAAGAACTACCGTAAGCATTATTGAAAGATATCAACACATTCTCAAATGAAACAGTTAGGGCAAATTAAAAAAAGCCAAAAGAAGAAACATGGGAGTTTATTGCAGATTTTTTTAGAAAAGAGGTAATGATTTATAGAGAGGGAAAATCTGAAAATAGGTACAACCCTAAACGAACGTCAGAAACCGAACTACTAGGAAGAATAAATTTGTTTCAATGCTTTAAGAATGGGTTAATGCAGATTGATAGCGTAGAAATAATAAAACCAAAGAATAAGAAAAACAACACAGGACATAATATCAAATCATCACAGAAAATGAACCGAAAGAAAGAAGCGAACAATGAAAATAATTCCAGAAGCCCTAGGGAAGAAATAAAAATAGGATCACTGAACGTTAGAGGTTGTTGCCAAAGAGAAAAGAGGTTAGAAATAGATGAAGCACTTAACTATTCAGGTATAGATGTAGTGGTTCTCCAAGAAGCAAACGTTCAGAAAAAATTGATCAGCACACCACACTATAACTGGAAGATGTCGAAGAGGAGATCCGATAATAATATAAGAGGGTTAGCAATACTTACAAAAAAAAGAGGGAAAAACTAAGATAAGAGACACGAAGGATGTAGATAAAAACATTATGTCAGCTATAATGGAATACAAAGGTCAATCGGAAGACTGGCTAATAATAAATGTTCATGCACCAAACAGAAATGCACATTCATTTTTCGCAAAATTAGGATCATTAATTAATGGACACCCCAGGAAAAATAGAGCTATCATCATAAATGATTTCAACTCTCAGATTGGGTCAGTAGATTCAAACGAAGAGGAAATTAAGAGGCTAGGTAGATTCATAGGACATGTTAATACAAATGAAAATGGGGAATACATGAAAAATCTGTTAGCAATCCATAAAATGATAGTAATTTCAATGAAATTTGATGAATCAGTGTTAGTCACATGGTCAAATGGAAGAAGTTCATCACAAATTGATCATGTCATTGTAGCACAAGAATCGATGGTGAAGATAAAGCTTATTAGGGCTGCATGGACAGAAATTCAGAGTGATCACAAAATAATGAAAGTAGGAATTTATACAGAGCAAACAGATGAAGTCAGAAAACAAAAAGTACAAAAAAGAAGATTACAGCCTAGTGCATCAAAAAACAAAGAAAACAATAAAAAATATTTAGAAGAATTAGGTAAACACAGTTGAGGTGGAAAATTTAGATACTACAAAAGCCTACGAAATTTTTACTGATAAAGTAGCGGTTAGTGCAAGAAAAGTTTTAGAAAAAGAAAAGTGTCCTTTAACACCAAATAGAAAAAGGGCCATGACAAGTCTGATGAAGGCAAGGAAACAAATGAGACAAGCGAAAGATCGGGGCATGGAAACACAATGGTTTAGGCAAAACATAAATATACGAAGACAAGATTTTGCAATCAAAGTAAAGGAACACAATGAAAAAGAAATTGTTAAATTTTACAATAAATTAAAAGACTACGAGATAGGAGAAAGGATAAAAAAAATCATATAAGTTTCTAAACCAATTTATGTCTAGAAAAGAGTAAAAAAAACCAAACATTTCGATGAAAAAATGGATGGAGGAATAAGAAAAATCTGAAGGGAAACCACTTGAAATAGGAAAGGATAATGAAAATATAACGGAAGGATTAAGTAAGGAAGAAATCAACAATATAATCAGAAATCTATCGAACGGAAAAGCAGCAGGCAAGATGGAGTAAAAAATGAATATTCTTACGAAGAAACAGTAGAGGAATTTTATCAAATAATAAAGAAGGTGTGGGAAACAAATGAAATTCCAGATCAATGGAAACAATCAATCCAGATACCAATTCCAAAATGAAAAGCAGCAAAAGAAACACAAGATCTTAGAAGGATAAGTTTATGTAATATAGGGTACAAAATCTACGCAAAATGGTTAATGGAGAGACTAAGGAAGTATGCAGGAGACCCTGGTTATCATCAAGCTGCGTTCATTAGAAATAGGTCTACAGACGATCAAATGTTTAATGCCAGGAGATGTTTAGATGAAAGATGGAATGGGGGAGAAACAACAATAGTAGCATCGATTGATTTAAAAAAAGCTTTTGACAATGTAAGTTAGACTCGATCCCAAAAGTGCTTCAGAAACTTTCAGTACCAGAACACGTAAGAAATAGAGTAATGCAAGCACTTAATGCAGAAAAAACATCTATATTATGGGATGGAATACGCACAAAGAAAATGACCAAAATGATAGGTATAAAACAAGGATGTCCACTATCACCATACATATTTATACTTATGATTCAAGATGTGTTAAGAAAAGTAAAAATAAAATATCCAAGAGTAAATTTGTTGGAAGAACATAATGATAATCTACCGGTAATATTAGTGTTTGCAGATGATATTTTATTCATAGCACGCTATAAGAGGTAGAAATTATTGTTAGGATGCTTGAAAGAGAATTAGAAAAAATAGGACTTCAATTAATAATAAATAGAGTAGGGAAAAAAATGCCATTTCTCCATGAACCATAACATGAAGCAATGTCACTGGGCACATAAAACAACCACATTTATAATACTGGAACTCAAACAGCACCAATAGAATAATTTATTTATGGAGTGACTACTCATATAATTTTGATTTAAATTATTTTAGGTAATACTACGAACACGAGAAGAAACAAGAGAGAACATCCAAAAAAAACACTACTAACAAGGGGAGAAAATTCAACAAACAAAGATGGTGAGGCTATAGCAAAGGGAACAACGCAATCCCAGAAGAGTGAGTCTTATAGCGGACCAGCGATGTATGGTGAGACCTAACCAGTAATAACAATTATATACAATATATACGCGCCAGGTTTGATTATTTTTTAACCTGGAAGTATGTTAACTCTACCGTTATCCACATGAAAACGGTCATGTTTACATGCGGGGCTTATTGCGTGTGAAAGTAATCTCGGAATGGGTGTGACTCTCCAGACATTTTGAAATGGGTTACTGGATCTGCAATAGAGCTAACACTTTCTAACTCCCGGATTAAAGCTGCTTGCATTGGACAGGTAAAAAAAAACACAATGGCAAACAGATTTCTTCCATAATACCACTGCCGGCCGGTGGGTGTTAGATTGGACACACACACACACACACACACACACACACACACACACACACACATGATGAAGGTGGCTGGCTTACACTGTTCGTACCACTCAACCGCCTTACCGAAAGATGGCAGTCAACTACATCACACTTATTTCGCAAGTGGTTGCTCCAACCATGCTGGCTTTTTTTACAACAATTCTTATTCTTCTAATTTATTTACCCTTAATCAAGCATGGGAAAAGTCGGTTCACTTAGCGCTAATTTTCACTCACACGCAGAAAAATTCAGAAGTGAGCGTTACCACGTTTAAATTATTCCAATTCTGTTCATTAGTATTCTGCTTTCATTCTATTCGTAGAAAACAGAATTGAGCAAAACTGGCAGCTGATCGTACAGCGAATGAATCGGATGGTAGCAGGGTGGACGTTTTCTCATTGCCCGTTTTTTACCTGCTCAATCATTAACGATTGCATTCAGTTGGATTCAGCTGAGCGAAATTGATTGAATCACACTCATTTCTTCCAATCATACCTTAAACATCATTTAACATTTCAAATAATGATCTAACATGATGTTTAGCAATCTAATGCAACATAAAAAACATAAAGCGTCATTTTAAACCGTATCTCTGCTCTGATTCTTCTAGCTGATTGCATTTACTGAGTCAAAATATTCTCATTCGGTGTATTCAAATCGCTTGCGTTCAGTGGCGTCGCATTCATTCAGCGTCGCATTCATTTCAGTCTAGCCGAAATTTTTTTTCGCATGATTCTGTTTTGCTCGTTTATGCTCGTTGTTAGCAACCGAGGGTTGCTTTTTTAAATCGGTGGTGCTCATTTGAGTGAATGAGTTTTCCCATGCTTGCCCTTTATAATTGTACAAATATCCATCAAATTGCTCTGCAAAAACTTTTCTGTTTTCCCATCGAATTTCTCGAATACTTTTATGAAAACAAAATAGACCTGTTTTCATTGTTATCCTCCAACTGATATAATGAATTGCTTACCATAATGCAGCTTTCTGACTATTATCGGTTTTATTTACAGGTTTGAACAGAAATTCATCTATGTAGAAAAGTTCACACTATGGTCATTTCTTAACATTTCTACCGTCCATTCTCGAATGTCTTTGGTTCTAGTGCACTCTCTCATGCGATGCAAGTTTGTGTCTGGAAGACTACAATTATTGCAATTTCCGTCTAAAAGCATCGCAATGTTGTAAGCTCATAACTTCTCTTTATTCGGTATAACGTCATTAATTAAAAGAAAAACATTTGATTTATCCTCGGAACATAGAAAGTTGCACCTTATCTTCTTCCAAAGTAACGTCCAGTTTTCATCAGGGTAATCATTCTCAACCCGAACTGAAATCTCTACGTCATTGAGAAGGTTTTTGTTTAATTGTTTCGATCTTTCAGGTCTGGCATTTCTTCCTTGCGCTATGATTCGCGCTTCTGAGATCCATTCTCCAAAGTTTCGGGCGACCGCTATTCGTGAAATCCAGAAAATACTCCCCCGTTGTTGTGGTAGAGTAGCCCTGCAATTAGAAAAACAACAGTTGTGTCTTCTCCATCGAGACCAGAATGTAAACAAGAAAAGAGGTTTGCTTTTTCATTCCGGATCAACCAAACGTAAACCTCCTCTAGAGTTATCTAAATACAGCTGATCTCTAGCTCCACGTCAAAGGAAATTTCCAACCATGCTCTTTGTTTTAGCCAAATGACAATTCCTTGGTGGGAAAACCTGCACAACGAACCACAATTTAGAGAGTATAAACGTATTTACCATCCATACACGTTCCAGCAAGTTCAATTTCCGTAGTGCGTTTGTTAGCAAGCAAAAATGAATATTTCTGATTAGTTTCGCATAATTCTTGTCTATGATCTTCGACCAACATCCAGCGATAATCACACCATGTATTGAGAATTGATCGACCTCCGAAACTTTTTGGGGACCAGATATAGCGTTATTGAACCTTAAAAACGAATATTATCGAAAATTAACCCGTATTTTGACATAGTGAGTGACGAATCGAGGATTTGTATAATCAAATCGAATTCGTCCTGGTTCTTGACAAATATGTTGATGTCATCAGCATATGCTACTACTTTTAGGAATTTTCGTTAAACAAGAACCACAAGCTGTCATGTAAGTTCGTGATCAATGGCTCGATATAAAGCACGAAAAGGATCATACTGCACGGGCATCCTTGTCGCACTGAAGAGAGAATTTTTATTTCTGTTGTCAAGAAACCGTTTGGCAAAATTTCTGATACCGCTTTGCTATACATCGATTTCAAATAAATAATCAACTGGGTCAGGAATCTGAATTTTTCTAGCACTTTCCACAGGACGGTATGGTTCACGTTATCGAACGCTTTTTCCAGATCAACGCTTAGGTAAAATCCTTTAACCCGTTTGTATTCAATTGAGTGAGTCACCAATCGTCTGATATAATTCATGTTATCCGTACAAGATCTGCCATCAACTGTAGCACACTGTCCTGGACCCAACAATTGATCCAATTCTGATGCGATTCGCTTGGCAATAATTTTGCAGAACAACTTGTAATCTGTGTTTAATAGACTTATTGGACGATGATCCTGAATTGTTGCTTTCTTGGGGATCATGATGATGATTCTCGCATAGAAATCTTTGGGCGGAATTGTTTGTCCAATAAAATACGCACTAAACAGTTGTACAAGATCACATCTAAGCAGGTCAAAATGCTCACCGAAAAATTCGTATGTCAAGCCGTCTGGCCCAGGCGACTTCTGCTTTGAACACTGGTTAAGAGTTTGAAAAATGTCTTCCTCAGTGATCGGTAGAACTAATCCAGTCGCATCTTATTTATCAAGCATATTGGTGATGTAATTGTAATAGTAACATACAATGAATAAAAATATTAACACAAACAAAATGTACAATTATGCTAAAAATAATGAGTTTGAAGGTGTGGTTACCATGACAACGCAATTTTTTATACTGTTTGAATAACTAAATATTGTAAAACCATTGAAATTTGTTTTGAGCATAACTTCCCAGCAGACGGTCGTGGACGGACAAATCAAACACCACTTGAAAGTTCATTTAATTTACAATTAGATGCAGCCAAGCTTATCTGCTCTTATCTGCTACTAAGTGTGGTACAGCCTTCGAAAATACGACAAAAAAACGGAAAAATGTTCAATAACTCATCCTACTGGAATAATGCAGGTATAGTATATTCTAGAAAGTTTTGTATTAAGATATTGCAAATAACTTTGTAGAACCTTATATTGTCCTTAAAATTAAAAACAAAATGTTTCAGTGAAAAATGTGTTTTTGGAAGTTAGTTCTTATAAAACGCTTTCTATCTCCAATTAGGTGAAACATACAATTTTTATGTCTTGGGTAAAGTTGTTTGTATTGACTTTTTCTACAATTTTGCTGAAGACATCATTTCTCTATCTCAAAATCCTAAAAAAGTAGAATTTTTATCTCACTTTTAGGGGGATTGATCACAAAAGTCATACCGCCAAAATATGAAGCTTGTCATATCTAGCAATTTTGCCAAAGACGCCATCGCTCTAGCTCCACTATTTAGAGAGTTATGATTCTCTTCGGGCAACTCGCCTTGACATGTTCCGGACTACCGCAGGCAAAAAATTTGCGCTGCATACCCTCATAAAACACGCGATCATGGAAGTGTTGAACACTGATAGGCATAATAAAGTGCCCACCTCTTCTTTTTTTCAATTTCTCTCATTTACTTGGTTCAAATTAAAGTAAACACAGTGTAGTTTTTTTTCTTATTTTATTTTTTATATTCTTTTTAAGTTTCACTTATGGAATACTGAAAAAAAGGAGTTTTACTTAAAGAAAAATCAAATCAATTTGTGTTGAAAAAAAAAACAGTGACAAAATAAAGTGCCCACTTCAAAAATCGATATATTTTCGATAAGTTTCCATTGGAAGACCCCTCGATTGTTTATGTTTTGATATTTTGACATGTTTTGGAGCAAACGGCTCAACCTGGTGCATTTGTATACGTGATCGCATTTGATTCAATTGAAGAAAGTGGAGAACGCAGTGCTTTCGAAAGCAATTCCCTTGTGTATCCAAAAATTGGTCGTTCGTGATGTGCAAAACGGTGAATCGCACCGGGCTGTCGCTAAGAAGTACAGTATCAGTAAGGCAGCGGTTGGCAAAATTCTTCTGAAGCTTAAAACGTTTGGATCAGTGGTGGATCGCCCTGGCAGAGGCAGGAAGCGGAAAACGGATGCAAGAACGGACATCAAGATCATGCGCGAAGTCAAGAAGAACCCAAAGGTAACTGTCCGCGAGATCCAGCAAACCCTTCAGTTATCAGTTTCCGGTCAAACTGTTCGTCGCCGTCTCGTAGCACAGCGGTTGAATAGCAAACTTGCCCGGAAGCGCCCATTTATCAGCAAGGCAAACAAAGCCAAACGGCTTAAGTTTGCTAAGGAGCATGCTGATAAGCCCCTAGAGTTCTGAAAAACGGTTCTCTGGACGGACGAATCAAAATTCGAGCTGTTTGAGCGGCGGGTTCGTGTTTGGTGCAGATCGGGAGAGGAGCTTCAGGAGCGCCACATCCAAGACACGATGAAGCATCAAGGAGGAAATGTGATGGTCTGGGGGTGTTTTTCGTGGAGTGGAGTGGAAAGCATTGTGAAAATCGACGAGATAATGACGGCAGATTCTTACATCAACATCCTGCGAGAAAATCTGGAGGTTTCGCTGATCCAGACGGGCCTTGAAGAGAAGTTTGTATTCCAGCAGGACCAAGTTTGTATTCCAGCAAGACCAAGTCTTTCTTCCGGTCTTGTCGGATCAAACCGCTGGAATGGCCTCCACAAAGCCCGGACCTCAAT
Organism: Aedes japonicus; assembly: GCA_034211315.2. Taxonomy (NCBI): domain Eukaryota; kingdom Metazoa; phylum Arthropoda; class Insecta; order Diptera; family Culicidae; genus Aedes; species Aedes japonicus. The sequence goes on from JASCZW010003611.1 coordinate 134,067, forward strand.
CCCATCGAGAATTTGTGGGCGATTCTCGATGCCAGACAAAACTGGTGTTACCAATAAAAATAACTATTTTGAAGCCCTGGAGCGCGCCTGGGAAGAGCTAGATCCACAGCACCTAAAGAACCTGGTCGAGAGCATGTCGAAGCGCCTGCAGGAGGTCCTGAAGGCCAAAGGAGGACACATCAATTATTGAAATGCTTTTATTTTACTTTAATTTATGTTTTCTGTAGTCTAAATGAAGTGGGCACTTTATTTTGTCACTGTTTTTTTTTCAACACCAATTGATTTTTTTTTTGCTTCAAGTAAAACTCCTTTTTTGCAGTATTCCATAAGTGAAACTTAAAAAGAATATAAAAAATAAGATAATAAAAAAACTACACTGTGTTTACTTTAATTTGAACCAAGTAAATGAGAGAAATTGAAAAAACGATGAGGTGGGCACTTTATTTTGCCTATCAGTGTAGCTGGTAGTGCAGCCTGGGCACTGTTGTCCTTCTGACTTCAGCTAGATTGAGGAGGTGCGTGCCGAGTGTCTGACCACCAAGCAGGTCTGTTCACCAGCGGCTGAGTAAGAAACGCTGTATCTCGTCAACTATACCTTATGAGGCAGTCCAACCAACGCAATGTAGGCAGCGCGGTAAGATAGCATGCTGAAGTCTTACCCTACCACGAAAAATGTAAGTATTCTTTATTTCTTTATACGGTATATAATTTTGGATCATCCATGGAATCAGAAGGTATGCAGATAGTACACATGTTATTCTCATTTTATATTATAACATCCCTTTACAATATTTTTTATGCTATTTTCAGCTTCACATTTATCCATCATCGTAAGTTTTAGTCCACTTACCTCCCATGGAGTGAGATAAGGCGCTATAACCTTGGCAATTATTGCCAAGCTTTTGGTTCAAATGCCAAAAGTTCACCCACAGACAAAAGGAGCATAAACTAATCTTTCTAGCATCTATGCTCCCAACGATAAGGTACAAATTATCACACTGTATAACTCAACATGGAAGCGTTTGGTACGGGAGGTCCACGCTTTCTTCCTTCCCTTGATTCAGAGTAGTAAAGCGATTTTAGATCTTTCTGGAATCGCTCTATTTCTTGGAATCCTCTCTGCGGCACATACTACGCAGTTGGCCTGGCCGATGACAAGAAAAATGATGTATTCAAGAAAACATCATTTTCCAGGATGCTTTCAAGAATTGGCTGCGTTAGTATGAGATTAGATAAGATTAGATTAGATATGGGTCGCAACCAAAACAGATTGAGAACCGCTGTATGAATGGCATCAGACCGTAAAATTGAAACTGTCTTCTGCTGATACACAGCGCTGTGACATTCACATATGAGGCAGTAGTTGCGACTTGTTGTATACGACTCAAAAGTCCCAAGTGCAATCTAACGACCGTTTGAATTTTAGAATAGGATTAGTTAATCTCAAGAAAATACCTACCGATTTTCCAAGAGTATTATTTAATGACTATTTCAGTTACTACCTCAGCTGCTACTTACTTACTCGTGGTACAGGAAGGCAACATTAAACGGTAATTAATGAGGCTTCAAACGTCGAGGTAAATTTACTTCGAAAACGGGCAACGGTAAAATTTTAAAACGCTGCAGATTGCAATGAAATTTTGTAGAACAACGAACCGCATTATGATCACTTTGCATGCAACCACAAACAAGTCCCAATCCTGATGCTCATGCTAATCTCTGATGCACTCGATTTGCTCCCTGGCACCCTGCCGTTTCCCGCTCTGAAAGCACGTAGTCGTTAGAAGTTAAAAAATATAACCTGCCGAGTGTCGAAGTGACGGTTGGCGGTGGCAAATGGTTTCACCTCGACAATTTAAATACCTGGTGCATGCAGCATTTCTCTTCGCGTCCGGGCGTCGTCGCCGTCGTTGTCGTCCTCGATGCTCTCTGTTGCTTTCGTGCGAACATCCAATTCATAGTCTTCGCCAACTAGAAGAAGAACACAAAGAAGACGACGATGATGAAAGAAAGAACGGAAAAAATAAGCTTAACAAGACTGTCAGGAACGTTGTTGAACAAATGCGAGGAGAGCACTTCGGAACCTTCTGGAATGTGTTCAAGTGGGCCAGCGAAGAAAAATGCAGAAAATGTCGTGTGAAAAGCATAAGCTGGAAATAAAAACAACAGAACGATTCAGGCAACCAACGGAGTGGGAAAAAGTATAGGTATCCTGACCCTATTTGTCCCTGCCGCCTGCCTCTCTGTACATAGGCTATGTGTATGTGTATCGTAAGTGTCGTAAAACCCGATTTCTCCACCCTCCCGCCGACGTTGGCCACCCACCAATCTCCGTGACGAGCTTTTGAGTGGCTTTTCGGGGGATTTTGTCTTTCTATGGATATTTCCCCGTCCCCCTTTCCCCTTCCCGCCATCCTCCATGCTTTGCAATAAAATTGGAGTCAAGTTCACGCTCCTTTCGACTCGACGATGCTCAAGAAGGTGGAATCTATCGCGAAATGCAAAGTTGACGGGCAATGAGATTAGGAGAAAATTGCTTTAGGTTTGCTTGAGTTCGTTCTTCTGCGCTGGTTGGCTGACGAGCGGCGATAAATATTTATCAGCCGGTTTATGCGAAACCAAATTAATTTCTCTCGTTCATTCTTCGGAACTGATGAATTTGATCAGCTGTATGTGATCTGGGCGTGTAAAAAAGGTTGTTTGTTTTGTTAAAGATGTTTCCAACAAATTTTGATGGAGTGCACAGCTTGAGATAATAGCGTAAATTTCTGTTAAATATCATGCACATTAGAGGAGCGTAACGAAATATATAAGATTTGATGCATTGCAAACAGTATATGAAATGTGGTACGCAAAAGCGCATCTATCATCTACAAAATACATAAATAATTTCACCCCTTCAGTCCTAAGGAGCCATACGCTGGACACATCTGATAGCTACGAGGATTCGCTCGTTAAACTTGAATTATTACTGTTTTCTTCCATAAAAGGTGTCTCACATCAAATGGCATCACGGAAAAAATGCTATAGAAAACTATCTACAGGGTGTCTCACAATAGGTGTCACTAAAACAAAATAGGATTGCAGCAAAACAAATCAACCAAATCATAGCATTTATTTTTCGTTTACGAGATACATAATTGGTTATATTGTTGTGGAATTTTCAGCCAAAAATATTGATAATTGACTAAGTGACAGAAGGTTGAACTACGCGTTTTTTGGAAGGAAAATTTTGCCCGGCTTTTTTTTGCTATTGAGTGTATAACCCCGAACAAAGTCGTCAAGTGGGTTGAGATCCGGTGAAGACGCAGGCCATTCTTCGCTTGTGATGAAATCGAGCAAATTTTCCACGCACCACGCTTGTGTCTTCTTTGCCTTATGAGCTGGAGCTGAGTCCTGTTGGAAACAATATGGTGTATTCCCAGACAGCGTTGAAGCATGAGGAAGCAGATGGTTCCTCAAAACCTACTCGTTGTAATATTCAGTGTTGATTTTTACGATAGGTTCTATGAAAAGAAGGGTAAGTTTTCCTTTTCGTGAAACGGTGCCAAAACCATGATTTTCAATACATTCTGATAGCGTTTTACAGTTAGTTTATCTCTTGGAATATTGGCAAGACTTTTGCCGTACACATGATCATTATCTTGATTATGACTGTCCTGAAGGAGGAAGAGCGTTTCATCTGAAGATAAAATCTCGCAGTCACCGTGCCGAACCAGAAGACTTCTGCTTCTTTGGACCCTGGCTTGCTTTTGACGCATCACCAACCGGTGAACCCGTTGTTTCTTGTACAGCTTGCATTCCAGATCATGTCTGAGAAGCCTGATATTTGAAATTGTTTGCTCAATTTACGGCCAGATACGGCCGGATTACGTCTTATTCGCTCCCTCACACATTTGATTTTTTTCTTTGTTCTGGCAGTTCGCCTGGCACCTCCTTTGTGTCGAACATTTCCAGTAATCTTCCAGAAGTTGAAGAGTGTAAGCTAGAAGTAATGGCCCGTACCAGGCGTCCTTGTTTCTATTCAATTCAAATCTTTGGAGTTCTTCTTGTTGTAGTAACAAGGACTTGGTTCAACTGCAGCAAATACGCATTCTCTAATGGTTCGCATGTGAATACAGTGTTGGAACTTTCAGCTGCCAGTGCTTCGGACTGAGTAGCGTTTGTTGGTAATTAGCTGAGGTCAATTTCGTTGACATTCTAAGGAGAAAGCCCACAAGTTTTAAATGCCTTTTTAAGGCACTCCTGAGAATTCGTAAAGCTATCGATAGCGCACACTTAGATTTTTTTACAGAAATCTGTAAAGTTTTACCGAATTCTCAACAGCTGAACGTTCGGTAATCCGATTTTACGGATTTCGGTGAAATTTTACAGATATCTGTAAAAAATTTACCGGATTTCGGAGTGTGCGAGTTTAAGAAGTCTACTGAAATTAGTGTTTGTAGCTCTGGTGTAACTGTTGGCTAAAAGATGCTGCCTCAAGACTTTGGACCAGTTTTTTTTTAACGGCCCAAAAAAGAGTCGGTCCAAAGGTTGTAAAATCCATGTAGAATTCGGATACAGAGAGATGAGTATAAGACGAATCTTCACGCAAAACTCAGCTAGTTGCTCGTTGATATGGCTCTTGCGGCCAAATCGTCAAACAAATGAGTATTTATTACCAGTTTTCAAACGATATATAACAAGTTATTACATTTTACCGTTTCAAACAAAATGGCGCAATTTACTTGTGATCGATGGTCGCTGGTGACACTGTACCGGCGAACTTATTCGAACACAACGGCGAACACAACATTTGTTGTGCATTTGACACTTATTTACCGCATCCTCGAAGTTTTCGCTTGACAATTGCCCAATATTTTTCGATCGGTCTGAACTCAGGGCAATTCGAAGGATTAATCCCTTTGGCGACGAAATTAACATTGTTTGCAGCATACCATTTTAGTACCTCCTAAGAGTAGTGGCAGCTGGCTAGATCCGGCCAAAACTTAACGTTGATCTCGTGTGGCCGAATGAAGGGTAAAATCCGTTTTTTCGGACACTCTTAACCTTTGACGTCATTGTGTGAGCTGTGAAGCAAACCTTCATTTTTAGGCCACAACTGCAGATTCCTTGTCAAATTATTAGTTTTCGAGCAAACTTATCAGCAAAAACAAATTCATACCTGGAAGAGACATCCCCATGACCCGTCGCTAGGTAAAATTTTCGTCCGGGGATTTGTTTATAATCCATTTTGACATATTTTTTGTCATCCATTAAAATACAGCCATCAAATTTCGTCAAAACTTGTTCGTATAGTAATCATGCTTTTTGGCCACTTAATTTTCTTACCGGGATTGTTAGTCACAAAATAAGCGTTGGAAACCTGACTCGTCGAAATTGAGGGATCTTTGAGGTTGGTTGCTGCTCTGTAACTTTGGCTCCAGCTTTCGACAAGTTCGTGACGTATTTCTTCTTCATGTTAGAGTGTCTTTGTAAGAACCGTTGACACCAATTTTTACCTACGATAATTTTGACATGGATAGTAGGGTACGGAACGGATTTTAGCAGGCTGTTCAGCACCTGAGACATATGATGAAGCTGTATGTAATCTATAATAAGAACTGCCAATATTTGGACGTTTATCCCTCTGCTTACGTCTGGTCTATCGGTACATACCTTCAGCAACGAGCATTAGACTCTAAAAATTCCATAGCCATGGAATAAATTTCCCAATTGCAGGGACTTTTTAAAAACAGGCGGATTGCTTCCCGATTAAAAATATGTTTTCTTCAGCTCCTCAATCTGTACAAAAACTATCAATATTGTATGAGTGCGGTTCCGTGAATGTGTGCGAAGGCGAAATGAAATAGGCCAGTTCATTTGCTGCAGACGTCAGTTTCCTCAACCCGCTCCTTCGTTTTACCCATACGTTTACCAAAACAATAAACTAAAACATGTCGATTGCTACGATCACAAACTCGTTTACTAGCAGGTTATGAGACAGACGTACACGACCAAATTTTCAGTTTGTCAATGATCTTTCGATTGGCAATGTGTATTTCTTATTTCATTTACTCTCACGCAAATGTTAGCCAAAGCAACTGTGACGACAAACGGGATGCTTCGTTTAAAAACAAACAACTTCAAGAGACTGCAGGCTTCACGTTCCATTACCCTAGCGCACCGGTATGGTTAACAAAGAAGAGAGGAAACATGGGCTCTCTCAAAAGCAACAGTGATGCCATAGCTGCTGCTCAACAGCGAGGCATTATTTATCGTTGGGTACTATTGGACAGCTCAAATACATATATTTTTATTGCATATAATAGTGCCAAATGATGGACAATATAATCAGAATCATAGATCAACCTCCAATGACTGGAAGAAACATGAAATAAATAGTGATTTCAGATTATCTAAATATGTAATAAATTTAACTCAATGCTCAACATCACATTCTGGCAACAAGCCTAGTTGTGAGAGAGAGCTGATGAAGACATGCTCTTCGGTACACGCGATCAAATGCAAAATACACAAAGGCAAAATTTGAGCGAACTTCTTCAGCAGGTAAGAAAATGATGGATTTCTTGAAAATGACAGTAATAAATAGGTAATTAATCATAATTCACACATCGAATCATTGGCCCGATAGATAAAGCTTATGATCGTATCATTTAAAGTGAAACAATTTGTAAATGTAGAAGTTACAGCCCTATTTCCTAACAACTTATTAAAATAGTGACCCCTGATTAAGCCGTTCCCTACCCTACTAATATTTATAACTAAATTTAAAAAGAATATGTTATACATTTGACTTGGAAATGATGCAGGAATCGAACGTGTTTTTCTGATTTTCTTGGCGTATTCTTCAATCGTTTGTTATAATCAGTTGCACTGCTAGGGAATCCCACTTTGGCTATGTACAGAATCTAGTTTTCAATACGGGTCTCTTCTTCCGGAATCAGCGTTGTTTTTGGGCCTGTTTTTTCTCTTGGTCATTCTTGATCCGCTGCAGCAGTGTTGAGTTCGGCACATTAAACGTTTTTGCTGCCCTACGCACGTTCTTGTTTTTTTTGTTCCAAAATGTCCGCATGTTACATGGCTTCTGGATCATATTGCTTATGCACACCTCTGGGCTTCATCCTACTGCAGGGATGACTTGGACATGTCTATACGGTGTGATATTTTTTCCGGTCTGGCATTTTCTACGGTCTGAAATGTCGAGGAGTACTAGATTAATAAATTTTGACGCACTGATTTTCTTCGAACAATTTATGATAATTTCACCGGAGAATCTACAAGTTATGCAAGTGTTGCAAGAAAACATGCATTATCACATGCATTAAAAATCATTGCAATCATTGAGGAAAAAACTAAACAAATTCGTAAAAATATGTTTTTGAAGGTTGGTGACAGTTTTGCTCCTGAATTTCTCTTTCAAATTCTGCTGATTCATAAATTGTGGGTGATTCACAACTGTAGGGTAAGTGTATTTGCATGATTTTAAATAATTTCATGTTGAGAATCAATAATTTTAAATATTGGATTCAAAGCGTAGAAAATGTCTCAATCAATTGGTTAAAACATCTTGGAAATCGATTGTGGAATGACTTAGTTATTAACGCTCAAAAACTTACCACCTTTCGTGACGCTCCAAATTTTTGCAATTTGAATTGTACCCCAATATTGAAAACACAGACGTAGTCCTAGGTCAAAAATTGTGGGGAAAAATGGAGGGGAAAAAAAGTTTTTAATAATAAGTCAAAGTCTTTTTCTTTGAACTCGAATTCAGTTAATACAGAATACAGGAGAAATATTCAGCTAAGCTTCCTTTTTACCGAATGCGAATTCCCGGGGCACCCGCCATAAGATTTTGTACAGTCTCCTTGCCGACTTTATTCGCCGCAGAACGCCAGTTTGCTTTGAACTGTTTCCCGCTCACAACAGCTTTTCTCTTCTTAAGGTTCCGGTTGACGATGGCCCAATATTGTTCGATTGGGCGGAGCTCTGGCGTATTGGGTGGGTTCTTGCTCTTGGGCACCACTTGAACGTTGTTGGCAGCATACCACTCCATGGCCTTTTTCCGTAATGGCAAGATGCCATATCCGGCCAAAATAGAACGGAACAATTGTGTCGCTTCAGGAAAGGCAGTAGACGTTTTTGTAGGCACTCGCTCAGATAAATTTCCTGGTTGCAGTTCCCGTCACAATGTAAACATTGCTCTTCAAGTCACAGGCACAGATGGCCTGCCACACCAGCTGTTTCTTCGTGATCTTTGACAGTTTAATGTGTTTGAAAATATCTGCCACCTTTCCCCGTCCGGTTGCCGTATAGAATTCCTGTTCAGGAAGCTGTTTAAAGTTTGCCTTGACCTAAGTTTCATCATCCTGTACCACGCAAACAAACTTCGTCAGCATCGACGTGTACAACTTTCGCGATCGTGCTTTTGCCGACGTGCTTTGTTGGTCGTCGTGATTTGGAGTCACCACTTTCTAGTAAGTCAACAGTCCAGCTCGTTTTTTAGCTCTATCGATGGTTGAAGGTGCCACTCTCAGCTTGTTTGCGACATCTCGGGCGGAGAGGTTGGTGGCCACCGGCTTTCGATTTTCCCCCGACCCAGCTTTCCTGCCTTGTCGACAAATGTTCACCGAACAATTTTAATACGTTGGTAACAGTTGATTTAGCCATATTCAACAATTTCGCCATCTTGGCGTGAGAGCAGTTTGGATTTTTGCCATGTACGTGCAAAATTTTGATGCGTTGCTTCGCTTCATTCGACGGCATTTCGATAACTGAAGTGCTAATCTCAAAATCAAAATAAGGCATGATGCTACACGCAAACATTTTTAAAATGAGGGGTTTGCAAACTTTTTTAATGCACGATGAAAGGAAATGCGTCAAGTTTAGGTCGACCAAATTTTGATCGAAACACCCTTTATAATTTAAAAATGTCGGCGCCCCAATGGCTGCCTGCATGGCATGGTATTAAACGATTTTTTTTTAAAAATCATTTATTTGTACAAGCTGAATCGAATCAACTTCACAGAGCAAAATTTTCATACTTTTATACATCATTTATCTTAAAACTAAAGTTAGAGAGATAGAACCGATTACTCGCGGTCGTCTCGAGGTTAATAGGAATTACAAATTACGAATGGAAAAGAGGGTGGGAATTTAAAGTACGGTTTACATAACACATTAAATTTAAATTCTAAATTATTGAAACACTTATAACTATACAATTTATGGTTTTCTTTTGACTTGAACATTTTTTGAAAAAGAAAAAAAAACACATGCATACAAAGATAGAAAAAAAAAACTTAAAGTAAACATACAGGTTAAACTAACTACAATCTAAGGCTAATGTTAGTCAAAAACACATAAATGAGTTTCATGTACTCCAAATCACGTACACAGAAAAAAATATTTAATTTTAACAAGCGTGTAAAATTTCGCTTCGTTTAATTGCAAGCCAATGGAAGCGTAAACAGTGTTTGCATTCAATAATGTTTGCAATCTTGCATACAACAGGCTTGATACAGGCGTTATCTGGCTTAAACTTACATGAAATATCCTATAATTTTCTGCCAAATCTAGCATTCCCTTTATGTGCATTAGATACGGCAGAAAATTCAATGTTTCTTTTTATCTGTGTACAGCAAAAATATCTCGAATTGGCACATTGGGTTGTCTATGTCGAGCCCGAAGGGAATCATAAAGGTCCGATCTGACTCCACGATGCTCAGCACAAGACCAAATAACGTGATCTGCGTCCTGATAGCCTTGTCCACACTAACAGAGATAACTGTCGCTTAGCCCAATGATTGGACATGAGGCGAGACATGACACAAATGAAGTCTCGACCCACATCCATACCCCTAAAGACATAATAAACTAATTAAAAAAAATAGTACAGGCATTGAGAGCTCTTAATCAATAACTATGTAAGAACATTTAGAATGCCTAGTTAAGTGCCGGGAATAGACTCATTGTGATAAAGAGTAAACTTGAAATATAAAGAAAGAAAAAAGAAAATGTTTTCTGTCTCAATTTTGATAGTAGCAAAACAGGTATCCTGCCATTGCTCAACTCGTTCCTACGATGTTCTGTTAATGTTCAATATTTAAATCCATCCCTTCAGAATCCCATTATAATAGCTTAACCAGATTGAAATGACGTGCAGAGATTTGTATTCCAGCCGCGAGTGAGTTTCAGAGCATATTAAAAAAGCGGCGTTTTGAAAATCTGCCCAACAATGGCAACATTCCGACGATGACGCAACTCCTTTTTTTCCTTCCGTGGGCGGCTTACAAACAGGCTCATGTTTATCTTTCCCCGTGGCGGTAAAATAATGACTTATCTTGTTCTGTGTGCGATAGTTGGTGCTGTGTGCCGAGAAGAATCGCAAGAATGCCCGGACCATTCGCCAGGCAGCAATGGCAACGAAAGAGCCCAAGTACGGACAGCCGGCAAGAACATGTTGCTCGATAAACGATGCCAGTAAATTTACATTCGCCCCAGTCCGCATCGCCGTTTTCCGCTCCAACTTCCAACGTGATTCATTCGCGGGGAAAACCCATGTCGTTTCAATATTTATTCTATAATTTCCTGGTTTTCAGAACATCACCGATTCCGGCGAAACGGCTGCGGATGTTCCAGGGATGAATTATTCTGAATAAAAATCAAATCGTGCAAGCGAAGGGAGTGGTCGTCGTCGTGTTCGTCCCCGCCGTTGAAAGTAATGGTACGAAAAAAGTATGCACCGAAAACATTGCTCATTTGGTTTCTTTTTCAAGCAACGATTCCAACTACCGGGCACGTTTCTTCGTACACAAAACTATTATACATTTGATAACTTCCATTTGATTCTATATTGAAATTGAAGTTTCCAATCGGAAGATAATTTCTTTGAGTGTAGTACGCGATGCTCGTCTGTTCCGACTGTTGTGAATTTGTAATTTTGTTTTCCCTACTCAGAAGAAGAGGTCCTTGGGCTGATACCGAGTTGTTTTTCCAAGCCATTCGTTGATGAAAATTTATTCCGCACACTTTGAAAGAGAAGGAGCTGATATGGAATTGCGAATTCCACTTCAGATTTCGAAGCAGGGGAAACGTGATCCCCAGATCGATTGAAATCAATCATGATCAGTGGGGTTTTTAAGTAAATTTTGCATAGGAAAATGGAAACATCACGTATCGTTAATGACACGCGTTTGAACTTCATCGCGCTAATGATGTTGGTGATTGTATTTATACAGCTTTTCGGAATCAGAAGGCGCGCTCGCGGTTTCAGTATAATTAGAGCAACTCCAGATTCAATGGTTGCTCCTGGGTGTGTCTAATGCCAATTAAATGACTATGCGTTTTCAACACACTTGGTCCCTTGCGCTGAACCGACCGGCTTGGCGTGCCGCAAGGTCTCAGTAGGCATTCTTTATCAAGACCTGAAGCTAAGAGTCAGTTCCATTGTGGTCATAGAAGCAACAGATCGATATTTTAGATATACTATTCTTTATACGGTATATAATTTGTATAATTTCAGATCATCCATTGAATGGCCAGGCATTGTACCTATAGTAATTTAATGTTTTTTTTTCGTGGATATAATACATTGGCTAAACTTTCCGGTTCATTATGGATGCGCAAGTCCACTTACAATTGCAACTGGACAACAATATGCCGACATGTAATTACAAATAGAAAATTTATTATCATGTTATGGTTTAAGTTTTTTTTTACAATTCAATATAATCTCTATTTTTCTCGTCTTATCTTACATATCTTGCTTTTCAAGTGATTTACATACTTGTTTTCAGCCTTTAAATTTTGTTGTTGACATCGATGATGTCTGTATGTTCTTACAGGTGTGTGTGTTTTTTGTATTTGCACTGCAAAATTTGTTTCAATTTGATATTCTACTTAACCTAATAATTTTAAAAATGTTCTAGTTATTCGGCAATCGCCCGGATGAGCGGACTCTCTGAGTGGCGGCAGTTTTCTATAAAAGTCTCTATAGATACTTCGATGCGCTCTTTCACTGTCTTAAAATCAGCGACACGATGTAGCTCGGTGGTCCTTGTTATGGGGGCGGCGTCGAGAATAATTCGGAGCAACCGATTTTGGACGACTTGAAGCTGTGGCGTAGTTCGACGCCGGGGCGATAACTGCCTTGAAAACGGCAAGTTTGTTGCGCTCCGAAAGCCGGGACCGGCGATTTTTCAACGGATAAAGCGTTTTGAGCAGGCCGATGCACTTGTTCCGCAGGTAGTCTGTGTGAGCACGGTAGTTCCGTTTGTTGTCGATGGTGACTCCAAGGTATTGGACGTCATCCATCCAATCAACGGGGCATCCGTTTACCCGGATGAAGCAATCGGGTGGAGGCAGAAGTTTCGGCGATGGTCGATGCCGGAACAGGATAGCTTGGGTCTTTAATCTTCCAGCTGCTGAGGTACGTCACGTACGCGGTCACCCTTTGTTGCAACCGGGACCGGTAGTTCATTGGCATTCGACCGTTGGCCATGATTACACTGTCGTCCACGTACTGCGCCAGACGGCAGCCAGCTGGAAGTTTAGGGACGTCCGAAGTGTACATATTGTACAGAATGAGGCCTAGGAGGCTACCTTGGGGCACACCGGCTGGGATCGTTTTGGACTCGGACGATGCTCCTGCAAAAAATATCCGAAATGTACGGTCGGTTAGGTAGCTCCTTACCATATTCGTCAGGTAGGTCGGGAAGTTCGCCTGTACAAGCTTGTGGATCAAGCCGTCGTGCCACACGTTGTCGAAGGCTTTTTCCACGTCTAGAAGGACTATGGCCGTGTTGGTGGAAAGTTCGTTGTTGTGGTGGAGGATATTTTCCACTCTGACCAGCTGGTGGACGGTAGAGTGACCCTGTCTGAAACCGAATTGTTCCGGTATTATGACGTGATTTTTGTCAACGTGTAGCATCAGCCGCTGGAGGATGAGCCGCTCAAACAGTTTGCTGACAGCCGACAGCAACGTGATGGGCCGGTAGCTTGTAGGGGCAGTAGGGTCCTTGCCAGGTTTAAGGATAGGGATAACTTTTCCTATCTTCCACCTCGTTGGAAAATGGTCCAGCTGGAAGCACCGGGTGAAGATATTCACCAGGAAGCGGAACGCCTTGCCGGAGAGTTTCTTCAGCACCAGGTTGAAGATGGCATCGTATCCGGGTGCCTTCATGTTTTTCCCGTACGTCACTGCTGCCCGAACTTCGTGAATGGATAGCTGAAAAGCAGCTTCATGGGGACTCACCATCTTGGCTCCGAGGTTGTGAGCCTCCACTAGTTTGTTGGCGATTGCGTTGGCCTTCTCCGACGGAGTTACCATGATGTCTCTATTGTCATCCTTCAGTGGCGGGACTCCTTTCGGTTTCTGTTTTAGAACCTTTGCCACCTTCCAGAATGGTCTCGAATGGTCGTTCATTTGGGCGGTGCTGTTGGAAAACTGATGGTTCCTAATGGCCGACATTCGACCTCTGATTTGATGGCTGAGAATGGAGAGTTCTTCCTTCTTGATAAGGCATCCGGTACGTTGAAACTGTCGACGAACTGTGTTCCGTTGCTGGATGAGTTGTCGAGTGTAGCGATCGATCTTCGTGAATTGTTTCCTCACTGGTATCCATCGGATGCATTCTTCCTCTGTGGCGTGGACTGCTTCCTCGAATAGCCCGAGTTGGTTGTCGATGGCATCGACTGACGATACGTCCGGGTCATCAGAGAGTCCACACGACGACTCAAGTTCACCCAGTTGACTCGGTGGTAATCCCGTCTCATCGTCAGCGGGGGTGGTGTTGTATTGCAGTTCAGTTCGCTCACCACTGGGTAGTGGTCGGAGGTTAGCTCGTGATGTGTGACCGGCTTTGACAGTGCCAAGTCAGATAGAAACACATCTAAGGTGGGTTATCTTCCAGCTGGGGATAGGAAGGTCGGATCGTCTGGGAAGTGGATAGCACACATACCTGAGCAAAGGTGGTCAGCTAGAAGGTTGCCGTTCTTGTTGGCCGAATGATTTCTCCACAGGGTGTGACGAGCATTGAGATCGCCGGCCACTATGAAGCGAGATCGGTTGATGGTAAGCTTCTCGAGGTATTCCACGAAGAATTGGGAGGTGCCATCGCTGTCAACACACTGGCACGTAAATGGCGAAGATCGTGATGTCTCCAGGGTGGACGATGATTTTCACGCCGATGGCTTCGATGACGTTGGTCTTCGGGTGCGGTAGTATCTCGTACCGGATGCCTTTTCTGATGGCCACTGCCACACCGCCGCCAATTGCGTTGGGACGATGCTATATTCCGGGAGCGAGAAATTGATTTTTAGGTTTAGCCGAGTCTCCGAAATCACTCTCACGTCGAGTTTTTGCTGGGAAAGGAAGTTTCCCAGCTCAAGCTTTTTCGCATTTAACAGAGCGAGCATTCCAGTTGGATACACGGACGGTGCGGGGCTCAGTTGACCACATACTTGCAAACCATATATCCTAGGACCTCCACCTGGTCCGATTTTGTCCTGCATCGCAGAAGTCTTCCACGGAATTTCGTAAAGATGGTCCACAGCTCGGCTGAGCTGTAGAGCGCACCATTATTTTCCTCGGAAGTGGAGTTGGAGCAGCGGCCACACCAGCTCTGATTCGAGGGTCGGTACGCCTTTGTTGGTTTATCCTGGGGTGGACTGAGGAGCCACAAACCTTGGATTCGCAGTGCCGAACTGTTCGGCAGCGCAGGGTAGTTTGCATCAGTCAAGACAGGAGCTGGTGGGGTCTTGTTGGATTGCTTTCGGCCTTCTGGTTGGACGAAGATTGTTGTCGAATTCGAAGAAACTCGGCTCGTTTCGGACAGCTACGGTCCGTAGCTGGGTTGGCACCGCCACAGTTGGCGCACCGTTTGGCAGGACAATCTTTCGACGGGCATTCTTCAGTGTCGTGGGTTCCGCCGCAGTTGTTGCACCTTGTCCTAAGGTGACAGTTTTGGGTGCCGTGACCGTGGTACAGGCAACGCATACACTACGTAACATCCACGCGCTTGTTTTGTGGTGCTTGTGTCCTTCTGCTAATCAATTCAAGCGAGCTCCTGGATCGGATGAAAAATGAGCATAATCTCAACACTCTAACAGTTCATCTCATGAAACGTAAGAGTGAATACGCCGTTCTAGATGAATCGTTCTATCTGGTGCATTTTGCTAAAGAGTACACCAACATCAAAAAGTTGGGCGACATAAGAAGCACCGCTCAAGTTATTGTTCGATGGGAAGCCTATCGCATGAACTGCCTGTTTTATGGCCATGGAACCAGAAACTGACATCTTAAGCCAATGCATCAGTTGCGGCGAAATCCACCCTACCGATAAGGCTCAACAAGAAGCTCACCAGCGAAACGATGCGCCAACTGCAACAGCGCCCATGCTGCTACCAACCGTAGCTGTCCCAACGTGCTGAGTACAACCGGATACTCCAACAAGCAACAACACAAACCAGCCGGTTCAAAACGGAAACAAGAAACGGGACCAGATCCTGCTGGCCGCAAAGAGAGAGGCCCCAGCGTTTAAAGCCCAGCGTTTAAAGCCCAGCGTTAAAGGCGCGACATCCAACTCGCGAGTTGTCTCAAGCGCCTAAGGGGGTTCGAGCGGCAAGGTCCCAACGAGAACAACCATAATTAGCACAGAAGCAGACGCTGGTGCTAAGAGGAGACTAGTGATGACCCCAGTCGTGGCAGGAAAAGCCACTGGAATAAGGTCCGAAAAAATAGGACAAAGAAAGGACAAACGACAGGTGGCCCGCAAGCCTAACCGCGGAGAGGCCCTCATCGTCAGGACCGAGGCGTCTAAGTACTCGGAGGTCTTGAAAGCGATGCATGGGGACGCTAAATTTGCAGACCTGAGCGCCGACGTGCGGAGTATATGCCGTACCCACACCGGCGAGATGCTCCTGGAGCTGAATAGCGCTAAAGGGCCCGGCGTACAGAGACCTGGTAAGACAGGCCTTAGGTGTGTGTGTAGAAGTACGCACCCTCGTCTCACAGGTGACGATCTCATGGATGAGATCACCGAGGCAGACGAGATCTACACTGCGCTAAAGGAACAGTGCAAGGTCGAGGTTGCAACGGCAGACATACGTCTGAGAAAGGGTCCACTCGGGACCGAGGTGGCAACCATGAGGGTAGCGGCAGTCGACGTTGACGTGGCGTTGAAAGTGGTGAAGGTGAAGATGGGATGGTCTATAAGCCCACTTAGCCTACACCTGCCACCGAAGGCATGCTTAGGATGCCTAGAGCGCGGGCACATGTCCTGGGAGTGCAAAGGCCCAGATAGGAGCAACATGTGCAGAAGGCGCCGAGAAACCGGACGATAAGCACGCCATGGAAGAGGAGGGTGGGCAAGTTCCCGGTCACTAAGGGTATTCCAACGAGCCAATCGTTATGCAGGTAATCCAACTAAACCTGAACCATTGTGAGGCCGCCCAACTACTTCTGTGTCAGACAGTTCGCAGTTGGCATCGGATATCGCCATAATTTCCGACCCATACCGCATCCCAGCCGGCAACGGAAACTGGGTTACCGACAGGTCCAATATGGCGGTATTATCGACGACGGGCAAGTACCCGGTTCAGGAGGTTGTGTCTACAACAAATGAAAGCTTCGTGGTTGTAAAAGTGAATGAAGTGTTCTTCTGCAGCTGCTACGCACCAATCTTGGCGGTCGATCGAACAGTTTTCCATATACACGATCGGATGACCACGGAGCTAACTGGCCTGAACCCGTTGGTAATAGCGAGGGACTTCAACGTTTGGGCGCTCGAGTGGGGGAGCCGCCTTACCAACACCAGGGGCCAGATTCTTCTGGAGGCCTTGGCTAGGCTCAAGGACTTAGCTAACGTGAGTACGAAGAGTACCTACCATAGAAACGGAGCAGAATCGATCATCGATATAACATTCAGCAGTCCTGGGCTGTTTAGCAATTGGAGAGTGGCTGTTGGCTACACCCATAGCGAGCACTTGGCGGTTCGTTATTGAATCGTCCACAATACAAGGTAGCTTGCGGAAGGAGGAGCACCCACTTCATTTGCCTGCAGATGGAGGACATCCTACTACGTTGTAGAGACTTTTTAAGAGGCGCTTGAAAGATAACGAAACTTACGCGAAACCCAGGAACCTTGCGGCGAACGACTCGTTATGAGACTTGGACGGCTCAGCCGAACACCCGTGACCACGTGGGCATTGACAACGGCATATCGAGACGAGGGCCGTTGACGAATGAGGACTCGACTCATTGCAATACAAAAGTCGCTAAAGGTGAACAAAGCGCCGGGACCAGATGGTATTCCGAACCTGGCCATCAAGACGGCTATCTTGCTGGATCCCGAAATGTTCAGGGTGGTGATGCAAAAGTGTCTGGACGAAGGCGTCTTCCCGCACGCCTGGAAAATTTAGACCCTAGTGTTGCTACCAAAGACAGGGAAGCTACCAAGTGTTGCTACCGGCATATAGACATATATGTCTGTTGGATACAGCGGGTAAGGTGCTCGAGAGGGTAATCCTCAACAGACTGATAACGTACACGGAGGGTAAAGGCGGTCTGTCTAGTAACCAGTTTGGTTTCCGCAAAGGGAGGTCGACGGTGGACGCTATCCTGTCCGTCACCAAGATGGCTGAGGTGGCAATTCCGCGCAAGAGGCGAGGAGTACGATACTGTGCAGTGGTCACTAGGCTGATGCAAATTTTGAAATGTTTGCTCCCCGAAGCTCAATTGACGCCAATTTGGGTTATTCAAGAAATAAAATAATAAGAAATAAAAATATATAATATACATAAAATATTTACATATAAAATATAGAAAATGTATAATATAATATATATAAAATAGTATGTATAAAATACATAAATATAAAATATATAAAATATATAAAATATCATACCTAAAGTTTGTATTTGATGTTTTATTGAATAACCATTTTTGTATAAAATTTACATGTCAGGTATCTTCGGCATTTTGATAGTTGACAACTTACACTATATGAATCTTAATAAGATTTGGTTTAAGGACATAATATCAAGATGTTAGGGATCTGGAAATGTAAGTTTAAGATTCTTCATACTTATTCCCATACAAACTTTGAATAGCGTGTGCAAAGCCAAATTAAAACCAAATGTGTTCAAATTTTATGGGGACTATCAGGCCCAAATTGGCGTCAATTAAGCTTCGGGGAGCAAACATTTCAAAATTTGCATCAGCCTACTGGTCGTCACCCTTGACGTGAGAAATGCGTTCAATAGCGCCAGTGGGGTGGCTATCGTCGACTCGCTTCAACGTTTTCAGGTTTCTGGGTACCTGTACGAGGTTCTTGGAAGTTACTTCCATAATTGCGTACTTGTATACAATACAGAGGCAGGTCAGAAAAGTGTCCAGATCATCGCAGGCGTCCAACAAGGTTCGATTCTGGGTCCGGTGTTATGAAACACGATGTACGATGAGGTACTAAGGTTTGAGTTCCCGAACGGGGTGAAGATAGTCGGGCTCGCGGATGTCATCACCCTGGAATAAATTTGAGGAATTCATCGAAAAGGTCGAGTTAACGGCCTCGCACGCCATTGGCATTGTAGAGAGATGAATAAATTCCAAGCAAAAGGAGCTAGCCCACCATAAGACTGAGGTCACGGTGGTGCACAACTGCACAATTGAATCGAAGAGGCCTTTGAGGTATCTTGAGGTCATGATCAACGATAAGCTGTTCTTTGTCAGCAACGTCGATTACGCTTGCAAGAAAGCTTCAATGGCTATATCGGCGTTATCCCGCATGATGTCGAATAGCTCGACGGTGCAGTTAGCGTAAACTCCTGGCCAGTGTCGCCCTGTCCATACTTAGGTACGGTGGGCCGGCATGGATCACCGCCTTGAGTACCAGGAGCTACGTAAGTAAGCTAGAGAGTACGCACAGGCTTATGTGCCTAAGAGTGGTTAGTGAATACCGAACGATATCACGCGACGCGGTCTGCGTGCTAGCGGGGATGATGTTAATAGGCATCGTCAATAAAGAGGACGTAGAGTGCTTCGAACAACGTGGAACAAAAGGTATTCGGAGTGATCTTCCGATCCGTATCCTTGGTTAAGTGGCAAAGGGAATGGATAAACTCCACCAAAGGTCGGTGGACCCATCGACTAATCCCGGTGAAATGAACTTCCATTGAACGCAGATATTGACAGGCCACGGCTGATTTAGATAATACCTGCACAAATATGGGCATGCACAGTCCTCCGCATGCAGCGAGTGTGCGGGAGTTGAGGAAACCGCGGAACACGTGTTCTTCGCATGTCCTCGCTTCGACGGCGTGAAATCCGGCATGATTGCCGTAAGCAGGACTTCTGGGGACGCGGTATGCGTAGCAGCCTCCCAGATCGTCCTTTCTTTGATCTCCAACAAAAATGGCGAAACGACCCAAGTCAGGTCGCAGAGAGCACCTAACTACTAGAGCTCTAAGTAGTTAGACAAAGAGGGTGCATAAAAAGCACAATAAAGACTGGACTCGGTAAAAATGAGACACAAAAAAAGTGATAACCAAAAATCCATTTTAAATCGGATACTTCTCAAATTTTCAGATAATAAAAAACAATATATTAGCATCATTTTGGTTTTATTTATTTTTTTGAATTTCCTCCCACAAGCTGAATGCTCGTACATTTCTCTCAACACTGCTCATGAGATCTTGGGCGAGGCTTTGGCCATCTTCCTCACACAATTTCTCCCAGTTTTTCTTCAAAAATTTATCGGTTTTGAATGTTTTTCCGCTTTTCTTCAACTTCTTCTTCTTCCAGCGCGCCGCTAGATAGTCTTCGTCTCCTGAAACATCTTTACATCGCGGGACACGGTGGAATGGTGGATTCCAAGCCTTTTGCTGATCCATCTGTGCGACTGACCAGGATTATCGATCACCGCGCCCAAGATTTGCTGGCGTAGCTCTTCTTGTTTCGAATGCATATTAAAAACTACTTGACAGATCGCGATAACACATAAACACTCTAAACTTGTATTACCCAAAATTTCATTAATTTTTACCCACGCGATAAAAAGTTGCTTCCAAAACAAAGTGTAGCATTTTTTCCGAGTCCAATCTTTAGCCTCCTGCCCGAAGTAATACCAAAATGTTCCGGGGAAGGTCCAGGGCTTAAGGTACGGGTGGGTTTTTTGTGGATCGAGGAGTTGGCACCCTCATCCCCACAGCCTGTGTTCTTCAAGGGTCTGGTTGCAGGATTTCCACCGCGTCTAAAAAAAAAAACTACACCAACCGGTCGTGTGTTATACACAGCCTCACTGATTTTCGGCAAGGCTTCTTGATCCAATCGATCTACGAAGCCTATAATACAGGCAATTAATAATAATAATAATAATAATAATAATAATAACATTCATTACGCATTGCTACGTAGTCCTACGCCAACTTTGCCTGCAACCACGTTTGACTGTCATTTATAGTTTTTAAGAATAGTTTAATTAAGGTTATATATGTGAACACCTACTGTTATCATGCTTTTTGGACGTTTTTTTTTAAGTAAAGCAATTGAAATTCTCCTTTTTTCGTTACCACCCGTTATTTCCAATCCAATAGTCATCATATGCTATTTCAAAGCAGCATCGGAAATTAAGCTCCGAACAAAATATAGTTCATGCTAATAAATGTCCTTGCCACTATATTCATGATTTCAACGCCTTTTATAATTAGTTAATGTTCAATATAATTAGGCCAGAATCAAAGTGCATGATTAAGTATGCCAATCAACGTTAACAACTCTTGTCCCATTCAATTCTGATACCTTGACAGAAATGGTTCGATGAGAAGGTAAAGCGAACGACAGAGCTTAAGACTATCACTCGGCCATGATGCTCAAACGTAGATGAAACAAAGGAGTGCTCTCTATGTTATTAATAAATTGAATTATGCACGGTCCACATACATCACCGTTGAAATATGTCTCTTTAGAATCAAAAACAATCGATCAAAAGCCATTGTATGGTGAGGTTCATATAATTTCACTGCAGAATCAACGACAACACCACCAACTATTGAGCATCAATCAATAAATCATAGAGCACCCTGTTCTAGCACCGGTCGCCACAAAACCAGCCGAGGGCAACCAGGAACGGATTGTACCCTCATGATAGGTACGCGATTCTATGGTTCAGCACTGGGAAAAAAATAAATCACTTACACTTTATCGATCACATCATTTTTCACGTCTCGAATTCACTCTCACTGAATGGAATTTGGCGTTGAGCAGATCCTGTTTTTTGCCATAACTTTTTGCACCCCATCGACCAACTTCGAAGTTCGGAACTGGGTCCCGGCACACTATTCAACCTTCTCCGCCGCCGCCGCCACCAGCTCAACACTTGAGGACGGGTCCGTAAAAGCGAGGGATGAAAATTGAGCCAGAATAAAATTTATCGAGCATCATTCCGATACGCCAAATCAATCCCATCCGCGTCCGCGTCACGGTGGTTTTCCTCGGGAGCCCTTTTTCCACATATCGGTATTCAAAGTCCCCATATGCCCGTATGAAAGCTACTCTACCTACGTAACTACCATTCAGCGAATCCCGGACGGGTGCAGAAAAGGATTGACGAAATAAATGGATCATCATCGGTTCCCCTGATTTGAAACCATATTTTCCAGCTCGGAACAGACGGTTCTCAATCCTCGGACTGCACGTATTCATCAGTGTGTGCATAGATCACTATCATTCAGACGTCGAAGGCATTCCATCAAAAGTTGACTTGATTTATGAATCTAATCAGATTATTAGCATTATCGCCAGCAAACATATGAAAAATATCTACATCTACAAGATTACATCGACATACATGTTCACTTAATCTCCAGTAATCTGATTTCATCCGAGTCGTGTATGCAAACGATATGATCTCCACCGGTCAGAGGGAATAAAACCGGGATTTTTTCGCCAACGAAGCCAATCTTCATCATCATCATCATCATCATCATCGTGGAGCGGCAATTACTCATGCTTGCAAAATCTGTTACACACCTACATGTACATTCATAGCGAGAGGTTATCAATGTTTGAATCAGTAATGGTGATTCCATTTGGTAATTGGAATATTTTTTACCATTCAACCGATTCGAACCGGAAGTAATTTACTCTCAATTTAATGTACTCGATGCAGATGGGATCTGCAGTTTTTTCCTCTTGCAGAAATTTAATCGAAAACTCAAAGCAAGCGATCTGCTCCTGGCGACTGAATTGGTATTGGTGTTGATATGATTATTTCCGAAATTGCGCATGTAAAATTGGCTGTTTTTCATCAGGTATTAGTGAAAAATAATGTCCTTACCGTTTCTTATTAGCACTCTGTGCTACTGTCACCTAAGTGTTATGAATCAATTGTTGCATTGAAGGGTGTACGGAATAAAATTGTGACACACACACATATTCGGCAAAATTTGCTCGTTCAACCAATCATCTTCAAACTTTCAGAGAATGTTATCGTATTTTCACATGTTTGTTTTATTCAATTTCAGGTCCTGTACAACATTTGGACAGACTCTGTTTAAGCGTGGCAATCCATATTTTCTTCATATCTTTCTCCTATTTCACTTCCTTAGGATGCTTCCGAAGTGCCTGCTTCTTTATGGCGCCGTACTTTTCAATTGGCCACAGTTCCGGTGCGTTCGGGGGATTGAGATGCTTGAGATGGCACGGAATTGACCTCATTAGCCTTGTACCACCCAAAAACCTTTTTCGAGTGATGGCACGAGGCTAAATCCGGCCAGAAAATCTAAGAACCATCATGTGACCTCATCAGAGAAAGTTGACGCTTTTGAAGGCATTCCTTTAGGCTTTGTGCACAAATTACGTAACGCAAAAAAACGGGATCTTGGACCCCTCTCCCCCCTTTGTAACAATAAGTAACACGTGACCAGACTCTCCCTTTAATAACGTTACACACACGCCCCCCCCCCAATTTTTTCTCAATTGTGATAAAATTATCACAAAACTGTTATTGTTGTTGTGTTTATGTTTAATTTTCATTTGGGAAACTTGAAATTAGTAAAGATTGCAAACATCACTCAATGAATTTCATTTGAATAACTTAAAGCTGTTATAAAGTTTACGAAAACCATTGCTCTTATTGTACTGCATTTATTCAGGTTACTGAATGTTCGTAAAACTGTTACAAATGTAAGTTCAATTATTTAAAGTATCACAAAAAAAAGTTCAAAGTTTTATTCATATCACTTAAATCTAGTTAAAAGATTGCAACAGTATGTTATGCAATGCATAATATTAACCTATTGCAATTATTATAATCTAATTATTATTAATTGTATTTTTTATAAACTAATCAGCGTTTTCCTTTTGATCCATGCAGTGTAGAATAAGGGCGCGCTATGTACGACTAATTCATGACGGCATAAACATAGAACAACAGTGCCGTAACAAGTGCATTTCTAGACAAAACCGTCAAAAGATCGACAGTAATGATTGTAAACAATGACTTAAAACGTAAATTTCCTGGTGCTCGGTTGCTAACACCTACACAGAAAAAAATAATTAATTTTAACAAGCGTGTAAAATATCCTCTCGTTTAAATCCAAGCTAAAGGAGACGTAAACAACGAAATTGTTTGCAACTTTTCATGTTCCATACAACAATATTGGCATTTCATACAACAGGCTGGATTCAGGCGTTATCTGGCTTAAATTTACATGAAATATCCCATTATTTTCTGGCAAATCTAGCATTCCTTTTATGTGCATTAGATAACACAGAAAATTCAATGTTTCTTTTTATCTGTGTATATCCACTACCAACAGAAAAGTAATAACTCCCTGTATCTGTTTCTGCACTGAAAATTAATTTTCGTTTATTTTACGAAATCGAAGGTAAGACTAACAAATCTATTCGTTGTTTTTTGCAATGAAACTGATTTTTACGTTTTAAGAAGCTACCCTCGTATTTGATGCTACACGCGCAACTGCCACAAGCACTAAGCATGTGTTGACATAGAAAGAACATTCATTCGAGTAATTTGTTACCAATAAAAAAGAAACGTCTCTCTGGTGGTATAACTCTAAGACCAGTAGGTCCCGAACGCATACGATTTTTTTCTTGGCTCAGTCAGTACTAGCACATCGGTCCCAAGCTTAATAATTCGCCCCTCATGATGAACTCACACGAATACACTCTCAAATATTCTGTCAAAATAACACAGCAAATCAAAACAAAGGCACAAATATTTACAGCAAGGTGCTGGCTTCAAGGTGTACTTCAGACCAAGGGGTTCTACAACAGTGAACCAACTTCAAATCGCAAGTTGCATATTGATTGTTGGTTGCATGAATGACTGACAGATCTACTTTATCGGCTCAAAGTATAATTGAAAAAATAAGTGCAACCACGAGATGTTGTTCATGACATGGGAGATTCGATCCTGCATTTTCAGGGAGAGCTGTTATTGAGTCCGTGGTTGATCTCACTAGGTTATGTTGACTCGTGAAGTTACTTGATTATTGTGCATGAGGTTCTAACTCTGGACAACGCTTTCATTTCTGTTTTGGGATAAATTAATGCTTTCCATCATCCCAGCACGAAATTCATGTTGTGCATTGTACAAAAAAGGTGTAATGATAGCATTTTTGTAGATGGCAAGCAATAACAATGTTTCATACAATTTACGAGACATTGGTTCTATGTTCAAAACCCATATTTACGAAAATAAATTTTCAGTGTGGTGCTATTTTTTTATGGGAGCAAGCAGATCTCAGAAAAATATGCTAGAAGTCATTGTTTACAATTTTTTTTTTCTACCTTTTGACTCTTTTGTCTAGATTTGATGTAGGCTTCACGCTGAGGAATATTGGGCGATTGAACGCAATGGTTAGAATCAACATTTCTTGAGTATTAAATCAAACCACACATTGTTTTAGTTTAATGCATTTTTTATTCAACAATACATACCTTTTGTTTTCAATTGAAGCTTTCTTTGCAGTGCTTTTGGAAACAAACAAAAATGTTTTTGGTTCAAAAATAATATCGGTATTATTTGAATAAATAAAAATTATGGGTAAGCCGTGAGTCAACAATAAAATTTGTTGAATCTACACACTTACATTTTTTACAGATATCTTACGATTTTACGGATTTCGGTGAAATTTTAAAGATGTCTGTAAAAAAATTACCGGATTTTGGTAAAATTTTACCGAAATCCGTAAAATTGGATTACCGAACGTTCAGCTGTTGAGAATTCGGTAAAACTTTACAGATTTCTGTTTAAAAATCTAAGTGTGTATACAGAACAATATCTTTCTCAGCGTGTAGATGTACGATTTATGGGAAATTGCGCCAATTGGTGATGCCAATCGTCATAAGATACCTGTCGTTAAGTAGATCACATTTAAAGAGTACGTCTCCATTTATCGAAGCTTTAGAATTTGATCGGAGACCAAAAGACAGACATAATCCATTTTTCTTAAAATTTCAGATTTCTTGCACCACTTGGCCATAAATGTGTTTCTTTTATGGCCACTCCTTATGGCAAACGTGATATATAATACAATAACAAAGTTTTGGTTAAGTTTCGATATTATTCCTTCAAAATTTGGATTGAAAGCTTTCATTTGACGTATTGAAAGTGGAGTTTTCCTAGAATTTTAAGACATAGTTCTTGACTAGTATAAATTAACCCTTTCTACTTGCTACTTGTTGCTTTGCTTGGCACACAGGAAATTTTATTGATGCAAATTGGTTATTCTTTTGATTTTTTTTATCAAATTGGTTATTTTGTTACATAACGATTTAAAACCCCCCTCCCCTCCCCCATATGTCACAATAAGTAACGGTTGCTCAACTCCCCTCCCTCCCCCTTCATGCGTTACGTAATTTGTGCACAAAGCCTTAGGTACACCTGCCATAGACTGTTCCAGGTTTCACGAATGGGGTGCTTTCCAAACTGTGACATCTTCTGCTTTCTAACGTCCTCAGGGACATCGAATTTATGTTGAGCAGTGAAAAACTGGAGGCCCGGAAGCTGCCGGAAGTCTGCTTTTACATACGTCTCACCATCCTTAATGAGTCAATGTGGTTTCGGCAACATCTGGGTGTAGTGCATCCGTGCACGCATTTTACGTACCGTATTCTGCCGTTCATCGCGAATAAAGGGTGTCCACGATGAAATTGCCACACACAAAATTGATTCGCCAAATTCGAGTTTTCATCCGATTGCCATCAAATTTTCAGGGATTGAGAAATAACTATTAAACTTCATTTTACCATTTTACTCGTATTTTATTTACAGTCCATACGCAAATGCCCGCACCTTGGCCTTAACCCTGGCCATAAGATTCTGCACAACCTGTGAATCAACCGTTTTTGCATGTAAACCCATACTTTCTTCAGTTCCTCGACTGTCTTCACTACCTTAGGTCGTTTAAGAAGGTGCTGCTTCATAATCGCCCAGTACTTCTCGATGGGGCGGAGCTCCGGAGTGTTGGGAGGGTTGAACATTTTTGGCACGAAATTGACCTTATTGTCCGCATACCACTTCAACACGTCCTTGGAGTAGTGGCATGAGGCCAAATCCGGCCAGAAGATTGTTGGGACGTTGTGGGCCTTCAGGAGAGGAAGCAGCCGCTTCTGGAGGCACTCTTTTATGTACACCTGTCCGTTCATCGTGTCCTGGGTCACGAAAGGTGCACTCCTCTTCCCGCACGTGCAGATGGCTTGCCAAACCAGGAATTTCTTCGCAAATTTGGACATCTTCTGAGTGCGGACATGCTCCGGAACGCTGAACTTATCCTTGGCCGTGAAAAACAAGTTGCCGGGGATCTGTTTGAAGTCGGCCTTCACATATGTTTCGTCGTCCATGATGCAGCATTCAACTTTCGTCAGCATGTTGAGGTACAACTTCCTGGCACGGGTTTTGGCGGACTTGTTCTGCTTCTCGTCGCGATTAGGGGCCTTTTGTACCTTGAACGTTCGAAGCCCAGCCTTAGTTTTGGCCTTCTGGACGAAACTTCGGCTTAGGTGCAGCTTCTTAGCCACATCCCGAACGGAGGCGTTCGGATTTCAGTTGAAGGCCCCAACTACGCGGTTGAGAGTTTTGGTGTTGTACGGAATACTTTTTCCTTCACTTCTGGGCTTCCGATCGGTGGTCAACCGTTCCTCGAACCGCTTAATCACTCGCAACACCGTGGAATTCGCGATTCCCAACGTTTTAGCGATGGAACGATGCGAGAGATCCTTGTTCTCGTGATGAATGCGCAAGATTTTATCACGCACGAGCTGTTCTTTCGACTCCATTTCCGCGAGTTTTGATCACAGGACTTTAAAACTTGCAGGATGTAAATAATGCACTATGAACTAAATCCACCCAAATTTTCATTAAATTCTACCCAACGGTTAATAAGTTAGAGCAATTTCATAGTGTGGCAATTTCATCGTGGACACCCTTTAGGCGCCTTTTGGACTTTGTACGTTTGTAGTCCTTCACGTTTTTTTTAAATCTTGCACGAAAGTTAGATTCAGTTTCTTCGCCACATCTAGAACTGAATTGTTTGGATTCCTCTTGAAGGTTCAAACTGCCCGGTTGTGATGCTTAACACTATACGGAGGGCACTTTTTTCTTTACGATCGGTGGTCAAACGTCTGATGGCACGATGAGAAAGACCCGGATATTCGAGGTACGTGCGCAACATTTCTTTGCGCCGCAGCTGTTCTTCGGACTCCATCTTCGTAACGATTGCACATCTGCTAGTTGAATTTACACAACGTAAAAAATTACACATTGAACTAATTCCACCCAAAATTTCAATATAAAATACCCAACGGGTAAAAAGTTACACCCACTTAAAAGGGGTGGAATTTGTTTCCGTACAACCTTTACAGTGAAATAAAAATACCTAAACCAAGATTATACATTTTATTTTATTCCCTGAATATTTCATTACAATCGTTTGAGTGACTTGTTTTTGAGGACGAGATAAAAATGATGCAATTTATCTGTGGACACCCTTTAGAATGGTTCTGATATGAACAGGATTTACTTACATATGAGCTCTATTTTTCACCGATCACTGTTTTTATAATATTAAGTATTTCATTGCAGCATAGTTTAAATTTCATCATATCATCATTATTTAATATTATAATCATACAACAATTATTACTTATCAAAAAATAATAATAATAACATTTTGTCTACTTCGAGGTTCCAAGGAAGTTGATTTGAGATAGTGAAGATATTTTATGGCATTGTATCATAAAGTGTTGTGCTATTAATTTAGATTATAGGATTAATACATACACATATTACGCAATGTTATATCGGTATTCATACTTCATTTTATTGCAAAGTAACCTTCACATTCTAGAGTTACATTCATCTGCAAATGTTTAATTTGTTAAAAGGCACTAAACTGCATATTATATTCATATGTCTATCATTACTTATTAATTCATAATATTATTTTGAAAATTTTGAAACTCCCCAATTTTTTATCTCATTAAAGTGTATGAGGGTTCTTTCAAGACCACAATAAAGAGTCAACCAACCCTTGCATCGAATAGTAGCGTGACCATCGATTTTTCTAGTGACGAATCAAGAACAACAAGCGAAACGTTTACGGAAACTGAGTGTCGAATTCCAAATCATTCGTGCAAGACCAACGCAACCTGTATCGAATGAGAAGCATCCGCAATGCATTGGCACTTGTCGTCTTCAATCATCGTCATCATTTTAATCATCGTCCCGAAGCAAGTAACGAAGCTACCAGTAATCGGTCAGCCGTGCACCGGCCGAAAGGGAAAGGATAATAAATAACTATATACCGAATAAATCTAGGGTTTTTTTTCGTTAGGGCTAATCTACAATTGAGAGATTCTCTCCGGGCACGCTCTCTTTCATTCATAAACCAATCACCTTTACGTTTTTCATTCTACTATTTGTAGAGTATGCTAGCCAGCACTGTTGTGTTTCGATCTGTACTAAAGAATGCCTCGTAAGTTTTATAATGGCGCTGTAATGAATGAAAGAGAGCGAGCCCGGAGAGAATCTCTCAATTGTAGATACGCCCTAATGAAAAAAAAAACCCTAGAAATGTATATAAACTGTAGCTTAGCTGAAATGTTTGTGCGCACAAATCAATTAGTCGTTCTTAGTCAGTAGAGAAGTACAGACTTCTCTCTATTGCTGATCCGAAATAATTATCTTGTCGCGTCGGAAGTAAGTCCACCTTTATTATCGTTCGAGAAAGATCCGTTAAAATAAAGGTTCCGCCAGTTAAGAAACCGGACAGTGTCGAGTTTCGTACAAAAATTATTTGAAGGGTACTCTATCCCTTCATTAAACCGTTCAGTAATCTAATAATAAAACTCCGCCATGTTTATTTAACAGAGCCATGATAAAATATCCCATAAGCACGCTTTATCATTATAAAAACCATCGTTAAGCCATTTGGATTCTGATGAGAGCATAAAGCATTTACTGCAGCATTTTTTATTACATAAAGTGTATGACAAGATGCTCTGCTATTGTAGCCACAATTCAATTCAATAAAGATTGATCGGCATAGCAACAAACTAAGAAAATTTAAAAAAGGACGTTTAACCGAAATATTAATCAAATATTGAGCATTCTGAACAGTAATTTGAAAACTACTCATCAATTTAGGTCGTTTAAAAAACTACAACACCAGTCAGTCTCCCATCCAGATGTAATTGTCTTGAGGCATGTTTCGCCTTTCGCCTTTTGCTTTTCCATATTTTTTCGTACGTACTTTC
The DNA here is from genome assembly GCA_034211315.2 of Aedes japonicus. NCBI lineage: Eukaryota > Metazoa > Arthropoda > Insecta > Diptera > Culicidae > Aedes > Aedes japonicus. The sequence continues at coordinate 163,846 of JASCZW010003611.1, forward strand.
TTGCTACGGACTAATTTTTGATGTAGCCTGAACTGTCATTTTTTTCTTCTGGCATCAGTTTGGTTACCATGTAAGATGTTTGACAGTTAAACGGTATACGCTTGCACCTATACTGAACCGTGTTCACTATCGACGTAATCGCTTGATGCTTGATGCAGCCAAACTATTTTATTATGACTCTTATGCGAATGAAATAGGTTTGGTAGTACTTCAATATCACTTTTTTGTGAAAGTGCTGCAAAATGCCCAAAGTTGAACTGTTTTATTTTTCCATAGATTTAATAAATAATAAAATACCTCTAATTGTAGATTTTTTCAATATCTACCGAGAAATAAAATTCCACATTTAATAATATTTTTCCATCTCTGTTGAATTTGGCGGTACTGCTCACATACTGTTTAGCATACACATCAACGCTAGTGTGCGTGTTCAATCATTCGTAGAGCATTTTTTGCCCAACGTTATGGTGAGTCTTGTTGTCAATATTCTCATGGAGGAATAACAAACAAAGCCTTTAATTTTGTCTTGGTTATATGCATGCTACCCAACACACGTGCTGTCAAATGATCTACTTCATTTTATTGGTGTTAACTTGTTTGTTTTTTTTTCTTGAATAAAATCAGTACGATTAACATATGTACACAGATGGAATTCATGTTTTTCGTGATATTATTAATATAGGTACATAGCAGTGACAACTTTTCCGTATTAAATTGGAAGAAAATTATCAGAATCGAATGTTTTGTGTGATGCTAAACGATTAACGGTAAGTGAACGAATAAATTGTGAATAAATTGTGTACACATTGTTCAGCATTCAGTGCATATTCACCAATTTCCACTGAAGGTCTGCTTATTAAGCTCAAGATAGAATCCGCTTCCTAGATGCTTTCATAAGAACAAACAGCATTTTCAATAATGGCTTGTGAAACGGCAATGTTAATGCTGCTGCCATTTTCATTTCAATCTTCATTCAGGTTTATAATTTTCATATATCATGAAAAACTTTCTTTGACATGGCTTATTGTTATACGGTAGTCAATTTGGGATACAAAAAGTATTAAATTTCAGTGATTGTCCAAATTTCATCTCCAACGAAGAATTACATTTTTCTCAATACTTTATTTTTAGAGAGTTTAACGTATTTCAAAATCGCACCTAGTTTTTTAGGTCTTTTCAAGCACTTCACGCAATGAATTTTATTTAGCACTGTAGGTTGAAACTAGTCATTTGTTTTCATTCCTTTATTATCGAGATTTTCAAGCATGGGCTAGTTCATCTCCCATCGTAGTCACTCAAATACCTTCTTGGGAGTTTTCGTAACTTGTCCGGGGGTGAGATTCGAACTCGTAACTTTGGCGTGAGAGGTATGGATGTTAACCACTACGCCGGAGTTGCCCCCCAGTCATGTGTTATGATATATCAAGCTAAGATAATATTTCACTTTGACTAACGTTTTATATGATATGGGTACATTTTTTATTCAATCAAAGTTATTTTTGTCGAAATGAATTTGTTGAGAGTGAATCAAATTTATTAACACAATTATAATATGAACAAAACTGTTCTGAGTGGGTTTGGCAAGCGTCTAGTGGAAGCGGCACGAAAGAGGCTTTTAAAGAAGACAAATTGCTTATATTGTAGTTAACCTTTAGTTTTCAAACTGATTTTAAATTTAGTCATAATAAAGTCTTTTTATTTTAATCCAATCTAGAACTGCCTTTAAGATATTCCCTTCAGAACCTCTGCCAGGGTGGGCCAACTAGGTACACTTTAGTCTTCATGAGGGTTTGGTGGAAGCAATCAAGGTAAATATTGCCTTGACCAGGGTATTATGGATGTCGTTTTATAATACCCTTGCAGGAATTCATAAAACCGTAAGTGTTACTTGAGATGTTTTGTCATCCATCAAAATGCGACGATTGGGATGCTTACTTAACATTTTATTGAGCTTCCGGGATCGCCATTTAGCTCGTTTAAGCTGTTCCGCGCTTTGTTTTGGCGTTTTTTGCTTCTTGTATGTCCTGATGTTATTTTTCTTTTTGACGCTAAGGACAAATCCAATGGATACTTTCAGTTTCTTGGCAACCTGTCCCAAGTAACAATTCAAATGCAAATTGGTTTTATTCATGTTTTATGGTAGTTTCATCAAAGCATTATGGACATCATCTGGTTTTATCAGGGCATTTTCCAAGTTAAGGTGGTTTTAATTAATTAACAGTTCTTAAAAGTGATTTAAGAACACTTGAAGAAACCTCCATAAAACTACATCATTTATAAGTGTAATTCACCTTATAAGTAATTTTATAAGATACTTGATTCCCTTCTCAAGACATCGTTTCGCAACTTTCATAAAACCTGAAAAAGTTTTGATAAATGTATCTTGAAAATGCATCCATAAAACACTCTAAGAACCATTCGGTTTCGAATAAGAGCACATATTCTTGAGAAAGAACATTATTTCAAAAATAAACAAACTGGACAATGGACGCCCACAGGTGAAAATAAAATAAAATAGTGGATCGTTTAAGCGGAAATTCAATAAAAACCTATCCAATCTATTGAATACTCGCTTATCTCAGCTACCAAAGACAATTTATTTTTACCGTTGCTAGATTCCATTGGATTCGCAGCCTACTGAGACTAACTAATCAGAAGGGTCTATGCGTTATGCGTCCTTTTTTTGTAACGAATCAAATTAAATGGTGCAATGCCAGCTGTAAACCGAAAAACATAATTCTTGATAAACCTAACGTCCCAGGTAGTGCGTTATCGTATTTCTACCACCGTTTAATCTATAGAAAGAAGTAGTGCGCTGGAATCGCTCAGTGATCTACTACACAGCGCACTTCTTCCGACGTTATGTTTAGCTAATAGATCAAGACAAAAATCATTTTTCGCTCAACTGATGTTTCCGCCATCGAGGCAATATTTTTATCTGTTATTCTTCCCAAAACCATTGTTGGCATATTCAAGTTAGAGTTTGTTTGTTTGTTTTTTATCGACTTAGGCTGGTGATTAAAAACAATAAATAATAAGCTGTAATTATGACTAACAACAACAAGGGCAGAGGCACTTTTGATTTGCACGTTCACATTTTCTTCGTTTATGATGTGCCATTTTCAGACTGATTTTATGATCTTACGAAAGACTTGTTTACCTTGAGCAAATCAAACAAGTTTTGTTCAAGCGTAACTCATCTTTTTCAGGAGTAGAACAAATAAAGATGAAATTATCGCGCTCCTCAAAAAATCTTGTTAGTCTTGTGCAAAAAATACAAGTTTTATTTGCGTTTTATGATAGTCTTAGATAAAACCATTGAAAAAATGGCGAGCGTGGCTATTCTGGATTCCCTCGAAATGGTAGCCATTTTCATAAGTATGCAACAAAACCCTCATTTTTCCAATGGTACGAACAAACAATGCTGTTTAAAATACATTTTGAAACATAAAATGGATAGAAGACACAATTTATTCAAGATCTAAAAATTGATTAGCCTTGTTACCTAATAGTTGAATTTTCAACTATTTGTTTTATTTTTTAAATAAGTCAATGTTCTAGCAATAATTCAGAGGCGCATTAAAATTTTCGAACTTTTATGTTATAAAGCACCAATAAACGGGATGTCGCATGATAAATTCATCAATTGCAGGCAAAAAACAGATGCATTTATGGTCAATTTAACGATTAATTTAAATACGTATCCACTTTAAGAAAGCAATATAGTAGCTTCCACTCAACTATAAACAAAAAAAAATTCTCCTTTCAGCAGAACGAATCGAAAGATGGAATCTTCGAAGCATATTTGTGACGGACTGGAAGTGTTCTTAAAGAGGAAAATCATAAAACTATCAAAACTTGTGGTAGTTTTATCATAGTTTTAAGTATGTCTTGAATGTCATTACAAGTATGTACCGATAAAACTATCAAGTTTTAAGCGAACCTTGGGAAATAGTCTTGAGAACTTCCTGTAGTATGGGCCTTTTGGAGCTTAAGAGGGTTTTATGGCTGTTTTATCGATGTTATGTAGAATATCTAGTTTTATGCGTGGTTTTATCAAATGAGTCTTGAAAACTTCTTCAAGTGTACCTTAAAATTGAATTTGTTACTTGGGGTCAGACTAAGTTAGATTTTTAGAGTAACAAAGGCTCAAAGTTTCTCCTTTTAACAGGCCTACTATTGGATCTGGATCTTGGCAGATCGTCCACAGTATACTCCTCTCCAAACTTTTTGTCCACACCAGTCTTAGATTTTTCCAAAGCGCAATATGTCTACAAGACATTGTACATTGTAGTACTTTTGAATAATCAAAATTTTGATTCAGTTTTGAGTCAGTCAAAAAATGACCTTCGTCTGTCCGGGTATTGAATTACAATTCATCAAAATTGTGTGAAGCTTCTACTTTTTATTGCGTAACAAAAGTGTCTTCTTTATAAAATTAATCCTTTTAGATTTTGACACAGGCAAAACGCACAAAACATAAGCTCAAATAACGATTTGCTGAAAAAAACTGAAGAGGTTCATGTCGAGGTTTATACTATCCTAAATCGTTTCATTAATCTTAAACTACAAAATTACTCCAAGTACCTCCTTTTCATAAAATATCGTGTAGCGAAGGGAATGTTGTTTGAAGTTGAAATTCTCTGTTAATAGTTATCTAAGAGAAATGCAATTCTAGTTTAGACTGCAAACCATCAACACTCTACTAGGTATGCTACCCAACATCGAAGAACTATTATCATCTTAGGATAGATACACGGTAAACAAGGGAAAATGGGTACCATTTTACTTCATGTAGAAACTGGAGTTGTTGCAGAGCACATACAAAGAAATCATGGAGATTGAAAATCTCAAAGCACTTTTCCCCTGACGAAATATTTTAGTTGATTTCTTAATAATCCATTGTCTGAACGTGAATTTTAACTGCATTTCAACGCACTGAACACACAAGCAAACAATGATCAAACTACATCAATATAAGGGGACAGTAACACATGCTTCGGTTGCTTGATTATTTTGAATACTGTTTATGTATCAAGTATTCCACATCAATTTTATCAATTCGAAGTTAGAATCAGGTCAAAATTTCAAAATGATTTAATAGTTGAAGTTCATTAGTCCACAGAAAAGCAAACAGTAGCTTTTAAAAGTAGTTAGATCCAATTGTAAACAATGGGCAAACTGTAACAACGTGGCATTTCCGGAATATTTAAAAATTCTGAACATAAAGCAAATCAGCTAATATTAATGTTACACTAAAGTCTTGAGCAGGTGCAACCATTTTGAGTACTAGGATAGTAAACTTACTATTCCGAAACACATCCTTCTACCACCATAAGAACTGCTTGTGTCCTGGGCTTAGGCGATTGTACACACAAAAGTTGAAATTGTTGCAAAAAATGTTATTGCAATTTTTGCAAACATATCTTGAGAAATCCGCATGATTCAGAAAAGGCAATTTTACCCATCATGATCCACAAAGCTTCTTCTTCATCTTTTTAGCATTTCAAGCTTATTGCTTTCACAATTAGCTTATTGCTTGCTCTCAACTTAGTGTTCTGGATGCACTTCCACAGTTATTAATTGAGAGCTATCGATGCCAGGTACCATTTTTGCATTAGTATGATTATGTGGCAAGTACAATCATACGCTATGCCCAGGGAATCGAGAAATTTTCCTTAACGAAAAATTCCTAGACCAGACCGGGAATCGAACCCAGCCACCTCCAGCATGGTGTTGCTTTGTAGCTGCGCCTTTACTGACTGAGCTTAGGGAGGACCCGATCCACTAAGCGTTTTATGGTTTTCAACAATGCCAAGCAAGTGTGTGCAAGCAGTTGGCAGCTAACATATTCCTCGAAACAAATTTATCGCTGTGTGCTTAGTTCCTCGACAGTCGAAGCATCCACTGGAAGGGTTGCCACATGTACAGATTTATCTAAATTGACACAGACTTTTTTCATTTTTTTCATACAGATATCTGTATGTAAAGATTACAGATTTTTGAGAAAAACCAAGATTTTTAAGATTTTTGGCAATTGCGTGTCCACTCAAAAAGCTACAATTTTAAATATGAGTACAGTTAAGAATCCAAATGTTTATCAATACCTTTTTCAGTGTGCTGTTTTAGGCCTACAGGGTCACCCACAATTGATACGTTGCGGATGCGTTGACGTAAATTTGACAGAAAACCTATGGGAAAACTGTCAAATTCACGCAAGCGCATCGGCAACGTATCAATTGTGGGCCAGCCATAAGAAGCAAAATAAAATAATTTACACGAAACTACAGTGACAGATGACAGTCTGAAAGTAAGTTTGTGTATGTGCCCCAAATTATTCCTCCATGATTTTTTAATGTAATTTTTGAAGAAAATTTTATAGAAATTCTTAAAGATTCTCAGGCATTTCTTTTGGCGTTTCTATAGCTATTCTTCAGACGTTTGTAGGCAATCCTCAAAGGATTCTTTCTGGAGCTGATGACATGTTTGGAGGAATACCTGATCTTGTTAAGTTTTGTAATTTTAAAGAAATTTCTCGAGGGCACCTGAAAGAACTACACAAAAACTATACGGTTATTCCTAAAGTAATTTTTGAAGAAAATCCTGATATGCTGGAGATATCTTACAAAATTTTTTGCATGAATTTTATAATCTTATATACATAATTCTTAAATTTGGAAAAAATCCGCAATGTTTTTTTTTTGTAGAATTATTTTTCAAATTTTGTCTAGGATGTCTGCAAGGATTCTAACATATAGTTCTCCAGATAGTATTTTTTTAAGGTATTCCGCTGGAGAAGTGTTTGTTTTAAAGTTACCCAAGAGGTTGTTTCTCAAATTTTGGCAGAATTTCTTGCAGTGATTTCTACAAAAATACTGTTCTTTTAATTTAGAAGTATTTTAATGCATTTATGAAGGTGAATTTTGAGAAGTAAGAATAATGTTCTCGGTAGATATTATTTTCTCTTCGAAGCATAGTTATCTTATAAGTGATTTGTTGTTATCTTTAAATCTTACAGTGTGAAAACCTATGTATATTTTGCACAATTATTAACCAGATCGATGGCACCTGTCATAAAAAAGGCTTGTGGGGTTTGGATCAGATGGGGCATCAGTAGGTTCTGACCGATCCGTCAACAAACTGCTGAAACGTGACTATCCTAATTTGATAGTTATCAAATGTGTTGGTTCCTTATGCACGCTACGTATGGAACAAATGATGTGATTTATCTGCAGTAACTTGTCGTGCAGCCTCAAACGACTGAATAAATTCCAGATGACACAGTTATGCATCCGTCTGCCAACATATGACTATCGTTGGAGTCAGTTGTTAAATGGAATATGTAACGGTTTCCGGAGCTCGTGTTATTTTTCTCGTTCTAGTTCAACTAAGACAACGGTTTGGCTGTTGTCATCTTAATGATCAGATGACGCAGCCACTTCTCCTTAAGCTACATTTTGCCACTTATCAACAAAGCAAACCGTATCTTCCAATCAAAAGCTATGGAGCTCCTGAACATGTGCAATCAGCTGCAGTCTCACTGATGGTGCTCCTTGCAATTTTTTGTGAGGTTGATTACCTAAAACAACTGACGGATTAAGGAGTTTCAAATTTTGAGAAAAATCTTCGCAAGGAAATGTATATGGGGGTAGCTGCAGGAGAATTGCTTGGATCCGAAACTCTCTATGAGACCAGGAAGGAAGCATGTTACTAGATCTGCTGTGTTTCATACCGATTTGATTGAAAAGTTCATTAAGCGCTTTGATCTGAATGATCCAGTTCTGGCTATCGAATCGAGTGTTGACCCCAAAAAGCTGCGCCCTTAGAAGGAGTTCAATTCGATAACTGAACAATATCCGAACTTATTTGAAAGCGGTGAGGAACAGGCAATTAAGAATGATTTTCGTGAGCTCAGGACGGCAGCCTTCTGCAAGGACAACGAGGTTGAAGAATCAGAAGTCTTCGCAACTTGTTGAAGAAAACGTCTGTTTTTCAAAGTCCAGAACCACCTGAGTACGGATATCATGGATGTTACAAAGTAGGAAAAGAGGAGTTTATCAGCTAATATTAACATCACAACTAAATTCTAAATTCATCAAAATAATGTACACGCATCATAACAATGATTGTTTGTTTTGTTCACCTATCTTGTAACTTTATGTAATCAAAACAAACACCTCATGATTGATTATCAGCCTGTCAGAAGGGCTGAAGTGCAAAGATCGATTTCCCCCGAGAACATGAATTATTCGTTTACTGATTTGTTTTCCTTTTACAACACAAATTTTTAAGTAAAGATTTTTACCAAGATTTTTTGCAGTTAAACACAGATAAAAAAGATTTTTTTGGCAAAAAATAAAAATGGGAACGAAAAATAATGTGGCAACCCTGACCACTGGGTCTTTGTTCAACCGTCAACAGAGACTGAAATTTTCGCCTACTTGAGAAGATAAACATCCTTTTTCACCCGTTTGGAGAAGCATATGAGAATGTGAGAAGCGAGAGACTATTATACGCTCACAGCAGTTTTCGCGAGAAAAGCAACAGCGATTTATAATTTTCGGAGAGCATGAGTAGCTGATAAATCGTTTCGTTTTCAGTGAATCCTTGATGCCGATAATTATTTTTCACCTACTTTTAGACACCTGAATATGCACCAGTCTTCATGTTTTATGTTTAATTATGTAATTGTAATTCGATAATGAGGTCCATGGCGGTACCAGTGTACACCGGTTTGGCCTTATTTTCTCCTCGTATACGATCTAGGTTTGACGAGCATGTTGTCAGTGAAAAATGTGACATGAAAAAATATTTTTGTTGAATTTTGGAGAGAGATATTTTCGCATACGCAACAGAGAGGATAATGATTTATCGGCGAAAAAAGAGAGATGAAAAAGTGAACGGTGCGCCACTCATCGACAACCTGCTTGAGAGATAGCATGGTTTTCACCTAGCTGAGTGAGAATTTCGATCTCTGACCGTCAACAACTTTTCAATTGAGTGAGACAATACAAAGAATGCCGCAATGCTATTAGGCTTAGTGACCTTGAACGCACGCACACTACAGCGCCATTTAAAACAGAGGAGTGCAAGTAAGAAGGAAAATCTTTTGGAGGAAAACAAACCATCATTCCTCTACATGTGCTAGAAAGGGAAAGGCGATTAAACGTCAAAAAGCATAATTGGCCACTGTTAGAATTATGCTGTCAAGTGTTCTTTTTTTTATTTTCATTCGTCATCACACTCCGATCTCCCTCTCCTCAAGTTTGCCTTTCTTTATGAAATAAACGAAGCCATGCATGTGTGTGTGCGAGCGTTCATTGTTGTATCGATTAGTGTCTCCGCAATCCAAGCAACTGCAGGGCTTTTATTGCTACAGTGGCTGAATGGTTACTATCTGAAGCCGTCACATTGGCGGCCACAGTTCGAATCTCGGTTACGAATCGTCCTTGGTATTTTTGTGAGCCATTAAATTTTCGGGTTCCAACCTCAGACACAACTACTAATACACTGCCCAACCTAACGAACATATTGAATTTTTCTAAGCAAATGAGCACATGAACATTTTTTGCCCACAATGATGCATTTTCTCTCCAAGTCACGATTCATTACGAGAAATGAAACAAAATCAGGCGAAATTGCATTACAATCTTGTTTTTTTCATTTTGGGTGTAGGTGTACTTTCTATTGTTTTTGATGTCGAAAAAATTAACAAGTTCCAGCATTTCACTTGATCAGTTGCCGTAGGTCATGCCCTAGAGATTTGACTGCATGACCTGGTGGTGCCCCAAATAATACGAATAGATTTTAAACAGTTTGAGCTTTACTCTCAGTTATAGTTATTCAGAGAACTTGATGTAGGTGGAATTCCAAGAAGTACACTTGTTGTTTAATCAGTTGAGAACACTTCCATTTGACTGAGTGTAGTTCTAAGCATGTTGCTACTCGGTATGCTTGCAGCATATTTTCAAAATTGGTCAAAATAAACCAGTGAAGGTTGATTCTTTTAAGTGGCGGTTAAAATAATTGATGATGTTACAAAAAAATATTAACTGTAAAGTCCCAAAAGATCTAAAAGGGACGACAATAGATAAATACTAAAAAATGCCCATTCCTCTTCGAACCCATCCCCGATGTAATCCACCGCAAGGCAATTTATGAATTTCTCCTTCGCAAACACTTCTCGGAAGAGAACGGCCGAGCGAAAGGGCTTAAGGTTAACTCGATGGCTTCTTAGTGCCGACATCCCCCCAAGTGGATCCGAGTGCCATACTTTCTTCTAAGCCTTGCAATTGCCTCAGTAGTTTACTCTCGTCGTCGTTTGCATTTCCTTTTGAGTGGAGCGCAAAATATATCTTCACTCCGAGTGGATATAACTGGCTCGTGCTCGAGAACGGCATAATGCAACCATTCAGGACTAGGAACTGAAGCGTGTTCCCGGCAGGGAAGAACCTCTTGATACTAAATTCTGAGGAGGTGAAGCGTAAATTGAATCTATACACAACGTACTCATGGACTGGAAAGATTTATGCGATTTTGTTACAATGGTGGTTACACAAAAGGGATTGGGCTTTGTGTCTCTTGTGAATATCGCTTCCGATTTACGGCTATAAATCGGACTGCATCGGTTTAATTACGCTGCAAATTTGAAGGAAGCCGAAAATTCCAAATATCGTCATGCTTTTAGTCGACATCGTTGCAGATTTCCCGGACATGGTGTTAATGTTTCCACAAAACCAAACATCAAATGGAAGGCAAAAAAAATACTCAAGTGATATCACATACTCACGGGTGGCGGTGTTCTCGTTTTCCAACAGCTTTGCTCGGGATGAAGAAAAAACGGAAAATCCGTGTCCTGCACGGCATTCATTTTCAGGTTTCAGTCGAAGTCGGTTGCTAACCACATTTGAAGGTGGGAATTCTCACCTGGTGCAAATATTTTTATTTGCACTACAATTTCGCTTTGTCTGGAACTTTCCGTTGATGGAGGAGAGGAGGCCGCTCCCAGGTGAGTCGTTTGATGGGTGATGTACTGGGCTTTTGTTTGCTTGGTGCATGTTTTATTTTTGTTTGAATTCAAGTTAGTTTAAAATTTGATTTGACTTAAAGAATGAAGCACATTCAGGATGGTGCGCAGTTTGAAAATCTCTGGTGAATAATCAGGTATGTAATGAGAGGAATGTTATGAGCAATACGGGTTTAATATTTCTTTCAACGACATTGTTTGGTTTCGTTCCTTTGATATTTTATAATGAGCTGGTTTCGATTTGTATAAACATGCCTGCCAGATTAAGATTATGTTATGTTCTGCCGTTGAAATAACACATTCCAAAGTGCAGAAAATTTTACACAAGGTTAAACGGATCTTGACCGCTGCTGACGAAACAGGCATCGAGAGAAACACAAAAAAAAACCAAAACAAGAATTTCGAAATTGACCGAATTGGTTGAAAAATGTCATCCAGCGTGTGGCACACACAATTTAAGGAGACAGGTTGCTTTGAAAGGGCCTTTCCTCTCAAAATTTAATATTGAAAACTATAATAGACAGCCCAATGTGGTTGCACCCAAAGTTGACGTAGGACTACGAAGAAATGTGTAATGCATGTTGTTATTATTATTTTTAATTGCCTGTGTTCGGATCAACCTTCAAAACATGCACCACCTATCTGTAGCAGCCTTCAATAGAAGTCCTTAAGAACAACTCAAAACTGTAATTTTGTTTATTAATTAGTATGATTTAAAATTTAATTCAACTAATAACTTACATTTGATAATTTTTTTCCAGGTCCTCATGGTTTGGTAAAAGATAGCAAATCAAGTCCACACTTTCTTCATACTATACAATGTTTTAGATAAGGTTTAAAAAGGCACTTTTTCAATTAAGTGTAAATAGATCGACTTAGATTTACTTACATTGTAGTTTTGACATAGATAAGTCAACTTTTTTATCCAATTAAACAAACAAATTTCGTGTACTTTTATAGACTGAACTCCCTAGAATAAGAAGCTCTTCTTCTGAAGGGTCTACGGATCAAAATTTGGTCAAACAGTCATGTGTGTGAGTCGATCACAGTGTTTAATAATAACTCACTTTTTTCAAGTTCAGTTAATACAGAATACAGGACCTGCCATAAGATTTTGTACAGTCTCCTTGTCCACTTTCTTCACCGCAGAACGTCTTCTTAAGGTTCCGCTTGACGATGGCCCAATATTGTACAATTGGGTGGAGCTCTGGCATGTTGGAAGGGTTCTTGTCTTTGGACACAGCTTGAACGTTGTTCGCAGCGTACCAATGGCAAGATGTCAAATCCGGCCATAATAGAACGGAGCAATTGTGTCGCTTCAGGAAAGGCAGCAGACGTTTTTGTAGGCACTCGCTCTGATAAATTTCTTGGTTGACGGTTCCGGTAGCAATGTAAACGTTGCTCTTCAAGCCACAGGTACAGATAACCTGCCACACCAAATATTTTTTCACGAAATTTAACAGTTTAATGTGCCACCTTTTCCCGTTCGGTTGCCGTATAAAATTCCTGTCCAAGAAGCTGTTTAAAGTCTGCCTTGACGTATGTTCCATCGTCCTGTACCACGCAATCAAACTTCGTCTGCATTATTGTGTCAACTTTCGCGATCGTGGTTTGGCCGACGTGTTTTGTTTATCTTCGCGATTTGGAGTCACCACTTTCTTGTAAGTCGACAGTCCAGCTCAATGTTTAGCTCTAACCACGGTCGAAGGCATCACTCCCAGCTTCTTTGTGACATCTCGGACGGAGAGGTTGGGGTTCCACTCGAAACAGCGGGCAACTCTTTTTGTCGTCGCTGTGGCCTTCGGCTTTCGATATCCTCCCGATACAGCTTTCCTGGCTGTCGACAAACGTTCACCGAACACTTTTAATACGTTGGTGACAGTTGATTTGGCCACATTCAACAATTTTGCCAACTTGGCGAAAGAGTAGTTTAGATCTTCGCCATGCACGTGTGAAATTTGGATGCGTTGTTTCTTTTCCTTCGGACATTTTGATAACTGAAGTGTTAATCTCAAAATCAAAATAGAGGCATGATGCTACACGCACACATCTTTAAAATGAGAGGTGTGCAACATTTTCTAATGCACGATGAAAGAAAATGCGTCAAGTTTAAGTCGACCAAATTTTGATCGAAACACCCCACACTCTGGTATGTTTGCCGGATTGTTTTCAAACAAGGAAGATCTGAAGGGGGACAGGAGGATGTGCTTGGGTGAGGAAGGATTCATAGAATGGAATTGAATCGATCTCCTGAAGATGGCAATTGTTAAGCAGAGCTGTAGCATTAATCGCCGGAAGATGATGTTTTAATCCTCCCTGATCTCTTGTTCATGCCAATTTCTGTATTGGAACACATGCTTGCTGTCGTCTCCACAAAAAGGTTCCCATAGTTGCTGTTATTCTGGCTGAGTGGACATTATACAACGGCAATTAAGATGATAGATACCAAACCTTAGAAGTGATAAAAGTATTTAAAAGTATAATTTGTTGATGAATGATGAGTGTACGCAATGAATGCAGCCAAATCTGTTGCGCTATCCTGCTCACTAGTGCGTCCTAGTTTAGCGTGATCATACGCCAAACAGAGTTGACGAATATCACACCTAATATCTTGATTTTGGTTTCCGTTCTGAGCCAGTCCACATGTATCGGATTCCCGTTGACATAACCTACATAAATGATCATGGTTTTACGCATATTCAGTATTGCTCCTGACACTCTTTCGAAGCGAATAAATAAGTCACGCAACGCATGAACCTTGTGGGCAGATGTAGCAATAATGCTGATGTGAATAACTAGGGAATGTAAGCTAAAATTTAAGAATAAGTGATTGAGTATGGTGCATTACGATGTTTTCGTTGTTGATCAAATGTGATTTAAATTCAAAACGATGATTATTCGTGATTTTTTAAACCTTTTCCAATTTGATCCCAAGACGGCACCGGGGTAAAACGCCTGTTTAATTGCTCAATATGCACCTCAAAATTGGGGTAAGACGCACCACAACACTGGGCTTTGATGCATCACATTATTGGGGTAGCATGCACCGCTTGTAAAAAGTTAAAACACGGCTATAAAAAGTTACTCATTAGAGGTGTAAAGTTAGTCAAGCAGCCAATGGGTATTGAATAAATGCCTTGCGTAAAACGATGTGATGTGTTGCTAACTCCTCATTATATACACGCTTGGAAAAAGTACCCAAAGGTGCAGTTAAGTGTGAGAAGCACGTTGGGTATAATTATGTTTACCTACCGTTGGGTTCAGAATACTTACTTTCGGATAAAATGTCACCAAAAGTATGTTATTTTTACCCAACGTTGGCTTCATACACTTAACCGCTCCAATGGATACTTTTTTCTAAGCGTGTAGACGTATACATAACGCCACGGTGCGTTCTACCCTAGTTTCAGTTATGCATGGTTTTGTCTAAATATTCTTTAAATCCGTGGAATTATAGTGAAGTTTTGATACTATCACGAACGTTTGGTTTGTGCGATATATGCGAAGTGAATTTATTACAAACCATGGATATTAACGCATGGTGAAAGCTTATTGGATTAACTATATTATTTACATGAGAGGTACAGTCGGGACTATTTCTTCAATTTTTGATCATATTTTGGTATGTTTAGTGCCTTGTTGTACTACAAATTATCAGTTATGCTGTTTTATAAAAAAATTGACAAAGTTTCATTCCATTAGAGCTATAGTTTTGTATATTTGAGCATATTTATTGAGTAGGTCCTTCTAACGCACCAGTGCGTTTTGTACTGTTCTACCGTGGAGTGGAGTCACTCGTATATGAGTAAATATTACTAGAACTGACAAGTCCACATATCTAAGACACCGACTTTAATCAGATCGATGTTTAAGATATATCGGATATGTTTGTGAATCCCAGTCACATTTACTCATAAATAAGTGACTCCAGTTTTGACGAAAGTGAGTCAAAAAACGATTCAAAATTTAGTTAAATGGTTCCGCCGTGCACACTAACGTGAAAGGATCGGATCGCTAAACTGTCGACGCAAAAGCAGGTAGGAAAGCGTGTGAGTTTCATTTTGAATTACGCTTTTGATCGAGTGAGCCGCTCATTCCTCTTCGGGAACATGCGCTCTCTCGGCTTCAATTCACGAGTCCAATGGTCCTGGAAGATGTTGTTGTCTGCGATTGAGCATTTTTGGACGTAGCTGAGAATACGGTGCTCCTTCATCACTATTTCCAAGCGAGATTTTAGTATGCGGGAGAGTAGTTCGTAGTCTTAATTAAGAAGAGATATGGGCCGGAACGAACCAACCGTGTCGCCAGATCCCCACTTTTTAACGAGAACGATAACACCGTCCACGAATTTATCTGGAAAAATGGATACCATGGCTTCGTTGAGAACAAAGTTTAAATCGCGGTGGATGATGTCAGATGCACGTAGATAGAATTCTTAAGGTATTCCATCTGGTCCAAGTGATATTTTTGACGCGTTCATTACGTCGTTTTCTGTGATGACCTGGTTACTTTGGAAATCATTATGCTGGTCCATCTCTCTATCTATTTCCAAATAAGAAATGTATCGGTTATTGCAAGTACACCTAAAAATTGCTGTATTCAAATATGTTTTATTTATTTTGCAACTCAAATTCATTTACATTGTTTATAGACCATCGAAAATGACCATCACATCAGTATTCATTTAATTTTTCGGAGATCTGGTCAACTCCCGCACCTTCTTTTTAATGTTCCTCGTGAGGTTTTGCGCAACCGTCCCGTCTATGGTTTTGCTTACGTTTATCCAGTCAATTTTTAATTTGATGATGTCATCTTCTCCTCTAGCCTTCACAGCTTTCCATTCACCAAAGCCCAAAATTTCTCAAAGAGCCTTATTTGCGGACAATTTGGAGGATTCATCGCATTTTCCACAAACTGGATACTGTTCTCTTCATACCAGTCCAAGGTTGCACGCGCATAGTGGCAGGATGCCAAAACAGTGTCGAGCCTTTGTGTTTTCGGATTGGTGGCAGAATTCGTTTCTGCAGGCATTCCTTCCGGTACATTCCGGTACATTGACACTAAACAGCTGTCATAACGAGTCATAGTCTTTTTCATACAGAACTTCAAAGGTGTACTCATGATTAACAATGCAGTCCTTACAGCTCAGAATAGTACTTGAAACAGCGATCTTGCTCTCCATCTAGTCGCATTATCGTCTTCCGTTTTCTTCTTCGATCCCCGAGCTGGAACGCAGATAGTGGCTCTTCGGCTACAATGAGTTCTTATGTGCACGAAAGCATGAGTGAATCTTCATTGTAAAGAGAGCATTTCTCCCTTGAGGCGGTTTATTGAGGCCAGCATACCTGGGTTTTGGTAGAAGCCGTTGCATGCCGAGCGCAGTTGGCTGTGGGGATTCTGTTGCGCGTGATGAAATTCGTTGAAAGCTTGTTTTGATTGCCATCGGAAAAAGCAGACGATTTTTGGCTTACCATGTTCCAGCCACCAGTCCATCCAGCTCCGATAAAGTCTCCTTTGTGGAGTCCAAAACTGTCACTGAATCTGCAGATCCGATAGTGTATCTTCGGTCAAGAGATGAGGACTTAATGACCAAAACCCCCGTTCTGGGGCTTGACCTAGATCGGGTAAACCAATGCGAGAGGTTACGGCCATGTGATCAGTTCATGAACACGGCCATGCATTTTAACTCAGTTTTGAGTCATTTTTGACTCACTTTCGTCAAAAGTGGTGTCACTCAAATTTGAGTAAATGTAACTGGTATTGACAAGTCGATCAAAAACATCGACTCAAATCAGATGGATGTTTTCGATTCGTCGACTTGTCAATCCGAGTTTCATTTACTCAAATTTGTGTGACTCCACTTTTGACGAAAGTGAGTCAAAAATGACTCAAAAATGAGTTAAAATGGATGGCCGTAAGGGTGCGTATGTATGTAGCGCAGTTGCTCGGATAAGCCACCGGAGACGTAGATACGATCCAGTCGGGACGATGAATTGGCAGTTATGTATGTGTTGTTCATAATTGAGTTAATTAATGTCTAGTTCTTATGTGTGTGTGTCTACAATCTAACACTCATTGGCCGGCAATGGAATCATGGAAGACATCTGTTTACAACTATCCCTCAAGTGACCATAGAAAGCAGCTTTAATCCGAGAGCTAGAAAGTGATAGCTCTACTGCAGATCCAGCAACCCATTTCAGAATGTCTGGAGAGTCACGACCATTCCGAGGTTTCTTTCACATACAATAAGCCCCGCATGTAAACATTACCGATATAATTTAGATAAGAGCACTGCCACACACTTCCAGATTTGAAAATGTAAAATTTTCAAACCAGGCACGTATTGTGTATTATTTAAAAATAAGATTATTGTTATATAGTTATAATCAGACAGATCTCACCCATGGCTACTTCCTTATTGACAATGAAAAATTTCGACGTGGATACGTAATTAATTTCATGCACTCACGACCAAATAAGCGCAAAAGTTAACGTTGCTAAACCGCCCGTTAGATATGCACCCTGCATAACAAAACTCTGCACACCACGTGGTGAATGCAATTGAAATTATATGGCAGCCTTTCACGCACGCATGACCGTTGTCTTCGTTTGCTGCTAATGACCATCAAATGGCCGTTTTCTACATGCACTAGTATTCTATTTTTTAACCCCACACTCTGCCAATAATCAAAACCCCCGCTTCATATAGGCGACTCTATATCGAATTCTAAATCTGATAATAATCATCGACTCCCTCACGACAAAGCGGAAGAACACTCAAACTTCATAATGCTCAAACTTTATGTCCGGTTGTCACAATATTACCACTAATAAACAAAACTAAGCTGATGAAGCTCTTCTTCCGGGTGCGGGGGCGAAGCACAAGAGTGAAAATACTACCGACACTCACACATTTCGGGAGGGAGTCGATTGTATTCACTACGTATTTTCCAAAGTACGCACAGATTTTATTATTTCACTGTTAGATTAAGTTAAATTACCAGTTATTGTTTGATTATTATTTTCGCGAAAACGACACAACAAAAACAACGTCAGTTGTAAAGCACGGCTTGCTGCGATTCGAATTAATGTTTTGTTCTTATGTGCTCTGAAAATCCTCTTTGCGTAGGGGATGCAGAGGTAGATACGGTCCCTAAGCAGCAAAAGTCACACTAACTTTTCTTCCCTATTCCCACCTGATTGCATGGACGTGGCCGGCGCTGTTATTGATTATTGATGAAATTGATTCAATGAAACGGGTACAGTTAAAATGGTTGGTTACTCCCAGCCCCATTTCACTGATTCTGACCAATCTCGGAGTAGCAACAATTGATACGTGCAGTTAGTCAAGCTAAGCTTAGCTAAAGGAGAGAATTCCTCTCCCATGTGCGCATCAAAAACAGAGTGCATACAATCTATCGCTAGAAAAACTATCACAAAGCTATCAGTGGTACATGAGCGTTTACCAAACGTTACCTTTTGCTTGTTGAGGTGGCGGATTCGTTCGTGCCTCGTTCTACCCCGCAGTGGGATGTTAGGCAAAGGGAGAAGTCCTTGGTTCGAGTACTACTTTACCCATGCCCTTGCGCTCAATTTTCAATACTTCTATTATATTTCCAACCTACCGTACACTGACGGAACTTTCAGCACCTTTTCTTCAAATCTCTCATTCTAGCAAAAACATTACTGTCCACTCTTGGTGCCTCATGGTGATGAGCGAACATCTCCTTCTACAGATACTGGGAGTTATTACCTTCCCTTCGGTAGTGGATATAGATGTTAGCAACCTGGCATTTCCAGGAAATTTACGTTTTAAATCATTTTTTACAATCGTTACAATCGACCTTTTAACGGGTTTGTCTAGAATTACCGAGAATAAGGCCATTCTAAGATTGTACACTGAAAATTAATGTTAGTTTGTACTACGAAATCAAAGGTAGGACAAACGAATCAATTCGTTGTTTTGTGCAACGCTGTTTCTATGAAGATACCTTTGTTAATAATTATACACGCGCAACTGTCAAAAACACGAAGCATTTGCTCACACCGGAAGCAAATTCCTGGCTTGTACGAATACATTACAAAGAACTACCAACATTTTGTCACAAATTAAAAAGAAAAATCTCTCTGGTGGTTGCATAAATACTTGACAGATCTTCTTTCTCGACTCGAAATGTGGTTGAAAAAAAAGGTAAAACAACGTGATGCTTTCCAATGTTTTTCTAAATGTTTCTGACATGGAATTCGATCCTCATTTTTGGGAAGTGCTGTTACTGAAACCGTGGTTGATCACACTAGCCCACTCGTGATAGGATACACGATTATTGAGTAGTAAGTTATAATTCTAGACAGCGCTTTAATTTTTATTTTGGGATAAATAAATTATTTCCACCCATTCCCATACATGAGAACGATAAAAGAGAAACAACGATAGGCTGGTCTTTACGAAATTCAGTTGGTGCATTATACAAAAAGGTGAAATGACAGCGTTTCACCAGATAAAAAACAGTATGAATGTTTCATACAATTTACGAGACATTGGTTCTTGGGACAAAATTCATGTTTACGAAACGAGTGAAATTTAATTTACGAAAATACATTTCCAGTGTATGTATACCGTTGTTATAAATGAGAAAGAACAAGATAGGAATTGCACCACGTTCCTAAGAACTTAACTTAACTTTAAGTAAAGCTTCTACTCAGTGAATCCAACAATCGATTTCCTACGAATTTCGATAATCTTGAACACATTGCACACTGGGCCAGAATGAAAAATTAGCAGGAATAAATTATTTTCACTATGAAGATGCAACTTTAGAATGAAACTGTCTTCAGCAAAGTTGCAGCTTATAATTAGGGCTTTAATTTGAAATCAGTTTCAGTTAGGGTGGTCCTTGAATATATTGAAATAAAAATTCTATCTTTCTCATTTCTTGATATAAAGCAATACTGTGTTCGACAAAGTTGTTTCTTATTAAATTTAAAGCAACTTTGCTGCAAAAATCATAGCCGTAGGTCTTTTGTGTCAATAGTTATGAACATTTTTATGCTTAAGAGAAGGGTGGCCCTGAAAAAAATAGTTTTTTCCGCCTTACTTTTTCATTTTAAGTTTTATGAAAACGGTGTTTTCAGCAAATTTTTAGAACTCGTTAAAACACACATTTTGATGAAGAAAAAATGTAATTTTATGCATTCGTTCAAAAGATATCGTGATTTTAGTCCATAAATTACGACTTTTTCAAATTACATTATTTTTTAAAGGGGAAAAAACGGGGATACAAATACGATTGCATATGAATGGTAAAGATAAGAGGTCTCTTTTGTTTATAAATGTTCAGGTGAATTTAGAAGAATTTGGGGTTAAATGGTACTATGAATGTATGTCCTTTTTAAAATAAAATTCTTGATTTTTTCTTAAATGTTGATGACAATGACGAGTAAATCGCCATATTTCAATAAAGAACTAATATTTGCATTGTGTTCAATTTGAATCGATGAAAATGGAAAATGGAAAATGGAAATGTATGAGTTTCGATTATATATTTTCCAAATGTCGCATCTAAACACAAACCAAAGGTACAAAACCTGTGCAAAGTGAATTATTGTTTTCATTATCAAAGGGCCAATAAACCAAATGTAAAAATCTCTTAGTATTTCAAAACATATTCGGTTTAGTTTGTTTTGTGAAAATTTCTGTTGGGTAAAGCGAATAAAGCTGGCAATGCCTTAAATCATAAAATCAGGAAGAAACCCGTTCGACAACTACATTTAATAAAAAATCGATCGAACGGGACGAACTTGCGTTCATGAATAGACCCAATTTTATGCTTAAGACCGACATTTATAAGTTATAAAAAAAATGTAATCGATCGCAAGTATATTTAATTTTTTTAAAGTTCTTTAAAACTAAAAATCCTTAAAAGTAATTACATTAGATTGTTGATTAGTGCATGCGCTTTTTCTGGCAAATTGATTTCTCTTGTTCTGTCATTTTTTTTGACATCATTGAAATGACTGGATCGGATGTGATCAACAGCCGCTTAAATACATCTTCAAGATTAGCTTTACGACTAAACTGTCTTGCATGATGCTCCCGAAAATTTCGTATGCATTTGTTCCTAGTCTCTTGCGCTTCTTCGCTTAGCATACCGATTGGCAAAATGGCATGTTCAATCACATCACCACCATGAACCAACAGTTTATGCACTGTTGGTGTCATGGCATACCAGCTGTATAGCTTATTATAAAGCTCACGTGTTTCTTTCGCATACGTTTGGAAAGCTTCTACGCTAATATCAGCCCGACTGTTGATGGTACTCAAAATAATATGGAAGCGCTCTAATAATTCTTCATCCAAGCATGTAATATTGGAAACTGTTTTCCAATTTGCAAAAAATCTCCTGGCCGTGTTCCCATCGTTTGAGTTACCACCAGATGGTAATGGTTCACTTATACGGAGTCCAAGTTGCCTTCGGAACTCAGTTTTGTTTTTTGCTTCACGCTCTTTAACTGCAACGTTTAATTTGCTGACTCTCCAGCGTTTTTCCATTGCCAATCGGTTTGCTATTTTTAAAAACATGTCCATGCTTCTAATGTAGGCGTGCAGCGGTGAAAGTCCGTATTTCAACTTATCAGGATCAATTGGCTTAATTTCATCACTTATTGCATTAAGCTTCATTCCTAGGTTTGTGTAAAATGATATAAAAATAAGGAAATGCTAAACAAAATTGAAGACCAACCTGATTTTCCGCAAATGTAACACGCTTGATAATTAGTCATTGTAACGTCGTTGACAACTTTAGTATCGATCATACAAAAAATCATATCAACTTTAACGAACACTTTGTTGTCTCCTGTTTTGCATTCCGTATTTTTCAAAGCATTAATTTGCTGTTCTACTTTTTCAACTTCACTTCTGGTTAAATCAGCCGCTTCTTTCTGAAAAATCAGTTTAATTGGTCGACACAGGGAAATTGATGATGGTAGATTGTTATTCCAAATGATTTCCTTGACCCCTGAATTTGTTTTTTGAATGGTCAATCGAAGAGGGACCATCGACAATGCGAAGATATGGGAGTCACTGTATTCTCCAATTGCACTTTCCTCAGTATCCTCCTTGTGCCCAAATGGTTGCTTATAACGATCATGATTCGAACTCCCATCGCATCCCCATTTCACCGTCAAGTGAATGTGAATGTCATCATTTGACGAATAATAAATCTTAGAGTTAAGGCCCAGGCTTTCCCACAGTCGCTGCACAGTGTGATCAATCAAGTTCTGTATTGAAACCACTATACTTCTCAATGTATGACGCTCTGAAACCTTCAGCACAATGGAAAGCCACCGAAGAAAAGAAAAAAAAATATCACTTTACTAAGGGTGCACTGAGAAAAAAGATTCCTAAACGCAAATATATTCTAGTTTCATTTAACAGGATTTCACGTTGAATTGGTCACTAACATCTAGTTTGATTTGACTACCTACGGTGGTTAAACAAACTAAAATTTTGAGTTATTGTTCCGGGAACTAAGCAGTTAAGTTCAACTGACATAAGTTTGATTTTACCATTATGTTGGTTCCAAACACATGCAAACACAGCCGTGTACACGTTGAAGCGCTTCATACCTAAAGTTTTTGAGATCACAACACAAGAAAGTTCAAACTCGAAGATTTTGCTAACCCTTAAACGCGCATGGCGTTAAAAAATACTTTTTTATGTTTAATGATGTTTAGTGGTTTAGTGGCACAATTTATAATTTTGGTACGTTTTAGCATGCATGTTTGTTATAAAAATGAATACAATGCAAATATTAGTTCTTTATTGAAATATGGCGATTTACTCGTCATTGTCATCAACATTTAAGAAAAAATCAAGAATTTTATTTTAAAAAGGACATACATTCATAGTACCATTTAACCCCAAATTCTTCTAAATTCACCTGAACATTTATAAACAAAAGAGACCTCTTATCTTTACCATTCATATGCAATCGTATTTGTATCCCCGTTTTTCCCCCTTTAAAAAATAATGTAATTTGAAAAAGTCGTAATTTATGGACTAAAATCACGATATCTTTTGAACGAATGCATAAAATTACATTTTTTCTTCATCAAAATGTGTGTTTTAACGAGTTCTAAAAATTTGCTGAAAACACCGTTTTCTTAAAACTTAAAATGAAAAAGTAAGGCGGAAAAAACTATTTTTTTCAGGGCCACCCTACTCTTAAGCATAAAAATGTTCATAACTATTGACACAAAAGACCTACGGCTATGATTTTTGCAGCAAAGTTGCTTTAAATTTAATAAGAAACAACTTTGTCGATCACAGTATTGCTTTATATCAAGAAATGAGAAAGATAGAATTTTTATTTCAATATATTCAAGGACCACCCTAACTGAAACTGATTTCAAATTAAAGCCCTAATTATAAGCTGCAACTTTGCTCAAGACAGTTTCATTCTAAAGTTGCATCATCATAGTGAAAATAATTTATTCCCGCTAATTTTTCATTCTGGCCCAGTGTGCATTGTCTATCAAACATGTCTAACTAGATTTATATGAATCCTAGAGTGTTTGAGTTGTTTAGTTAGATTTATATTTAAGCGTGGCAACGCCCCATCATGTCAGGGAAAGCA
Organism: Aedes japonicus; assembly: GCA_034211315.2. Classification (NCBI taxonomy): domain Eukaryota; kingdom Metazoa; phylum Arthropoda; class Insecta; order Diptera; family Culicidae; genus Aedes; species Aedes japonicus. The sequence continues at coordinate 187,507 of JASCZW010003611.1, forward strand.
TAAGAAAGGTGTTGCAACCAAGAGGAAATCCCACATCAATATCACTGACGAAAGAGCCACCAGACTGCAACAGCATTCGAGGCTCGCAGACAGGTTGAAGTTGGATCACATCTGTATAATTAGTGCATCAATGCCAGATATGTGACGTAACATTAAATAGAAATAGTCAATATGTGATACCATTGTGACAGAATATGTCTTTGGTTGGTGTTTAGACAATGTTTTTGCAGCAGACGAACTTCGCACAGCTCAAAACTGTTATTTTATTCATTAATAGGCTTAGTTTTTATAATAATTTTACTTACAACTTACATTTATGATTTTCTTTTTCAGTTTAAGTCGGCTGAACAAATTGTGATGAGGATGACTCCTATCGACCTATAACTAAACAATTGTTCTATCACCTAATACTTTTAACTCATGATTATGAAATACTCACGTGTACTTAAATAGTTTAATAGAAACAAATTTTATAAATTATCGCCCGAATTATAAACTAACTAACCTTCCAAATGAAACTTGTCTTCACTTTCCACCAATGAATTGAAGTTTACTTTTTCTTCCTTTTACCTTACTACAATCTTCTATTGATACCCGCTGTCAAGAGCAGTGTTCGCAGAAATACCTTAGTTCACCTAGATTTGGAGTTGCTTCTCGTTGGAACTATTCGGCAGGCCCGACGAAGGTTGTGTGCCCAGTGCTGGTGGTAACAACCCCCCCTTCCGTAACTCTGGTCCGTCTACAGGGATCTGACCAGATTTGCTCCTCAACTCCATCACCGCAAGCTTGGCAACTGCACGTCGATAAACTTCCTTGGCAGTTCGTACTATCGCTTGTCGTATTCTGCCATCAGTACCACGTATCACCTGCTGCACGATACCTCGGATCCAGGTCCTTCTGTTGTTCCCGTCGACTATGTAGACCAGCTCGCCTTCTACAATAGGCTCGTGTTCGATTAACCATTTAGTGCGGTGGTTAACCGATGGTATATATTCCTTCAGCCACCTCTTCCATAGCATGTCCGCCAACTGTTGAGAACGCTTATAGTTATCCCGCAGTGCCTCAGCCGAGCATGCTGGAACATTGACCTCTTCACGTTCTCCATCAGGTAAACCTCGCAGAAAATGGTTCGGCGTAAGAGCGCTATCTATTTCGGGTGACTCCTTCGGGAATTTACCATGTCTTCAGCTTCTGATAAAGCAGTTAACAGGATCTCGTCGGTCAGCTTGCCGCCATTGTGTAGAACCTTTCGTGCCTCCTTTTCTGACCTCACCAACCGCTCCCATATACCGCCCATGTGCGGCGCTGCTGGTGGGTTGAAGCTCCAGCGAGTTCTAGCGCCAGTAAAGATGTCGGCGCACTCTAACTCGATGAAACGAACTTTATTGATCAACTCCTTACTTGTCGCTTGAAAGTTTGTCCCGTTGTCGGAAAAAAATTCCAGTGGAGATCCTCTTCTGCAAACAAACCGTCTTATTGCCATGACACAGGATTGGCTGCTCAGGCTATGGGCCACTTCCAGGTGGATTGCCCTAGTCACCAGACACGTAAACAGACATATCCATCTCTTCTCGGAACGACGCCCTACCGCGACCAGTACTGGGCCGAAATAATCGACCCCTACGTAGCTGAAAGGGCGCAATTGAGGAGTGAGACGCTGCACCGGAAGAGGAGCCATCCCAGGAACCACCGGTCGACATTTATTTACTTTGCACCAGTCACAGTTCTTCATCATCTGTAATGTTGTAGAAGTTTAGATACGACGTCTTGCCCTTTGGGAAGTACAATTGGGAACCGCTGCTCAAATGGGATGCATTCAGCATGAGCAGATCTACCTTCCATCCGAATTACTCCTTCAGCATTCAAAAATGGTGCAAGCCTGTAGAGTGAGCTAGATCGCTCAATGAGATGCCACTTCGTTTGAGGTAATTCAAGATTCTTCAGCAATGTCTTCCTTTCATCTCCAAATCCTTCTTGCTGGACCATTTTCCATAGGTGGTTCTCCGCTTTCCGGTATTCTTCGCTTTTGAGGGGAACCTTCTGCGCCGACACCGGTCCTTTTAGCAACCGTTCTAACTTAGACGTAGCTTGAAGTGTTTCTATTGGCTGTTTCTTCCGTTTTCTCCGGCAGTTGGAAATAAAACGCAGGCCATGCTCCTCACCATCACTTCACTCTGTGCATCCGTGTGCGACAGACGTATTTTTTGCTCGGATTTCCGGTTTATTTCAGTTGTGCTTGTAGCACAGTGCTTTCTGTCGACGTTGTTCGTCCCACGGTTCGACCTTTCTCCTGTGCTCGGCCATCTGCTCGAAGTAGCAAAGTTTAGAACGGAGCTGCAAAAACTTGTGAGAAACCCGCCACTACCGATCGCTGTGGCGATGATGCGCAGCAAAAACGACGCTGCAGAACGGCGAGCAGCAATGGCTGCCGCTAACAAACAAGCCGTTGGCACAAAACGATCGTGAAACGACGATGCCGCTGCTGGACCGTGGGATGCCTATGCCAGACTACAGGCAAACAAACAATTTGCTGCGTTGCCGGTTCAACACGTATCGAAGAAAGCGAAAATTCCCTAGCTTTTTACCACCTCGAAGGATGTAGCGTTGCTTCGAAAAAAGCTTGCTGCTGCACAAATTCATCCGCTTTTTAAGCTGTGCAGCATGGGCACTAAAATCATGTGCTCTACGGAGAATGATTTCCAAGCCATTTCCTAGCGACAGAAAAATTGGAGTTCTTCACCCACGATGCTCCTGGCAGCAAGCCGCTGAAGGTGGTAATTCGTGGTCTTCCGGATTATGACCCAGAGGAAATAATGTCCGAGCTCAAATCGGTAAAATTGAAGCCAATCAAAGTGTTCTCATTCGGGCGCACGGGTTCCGGAAATTATCGGGAGAAATTATTCTTGGTCCATCTGGAGAAGGACTCTATCCGTCAGGACGATCTCCAGAAAATAAAAGCTCTCTTCAACATCATTGTTGAATGGGAGCGTTTCCGTCCGCTCAAGAATGACGTCACGCAGTGTGAAAACTGCCTTTCCTTCGGGCACGATACCAGGAACTGCCACATGCAATCGCGTTGTGGCAAATGTACCGGAGCACATGCGACAGCTGAGTGCAGCCAAATGGACGAAAGTGCTGAACCTAAGTGCGTCAACTGTGGTGCCAACCTCGACGGGAGCAACCGATCGTGCCCAAAGCGATCGGAATACGTTGGAATCCGTAAGCAAGCAACAACCTAAACGAGTAGAAAATTGCAACGACGACCGCCTCCTCCGGTGACAGAGGAACACTTCCCGCAGCTACGGTATAACGTACCAAATCTACCGCCTCTCGAAGTAAACCATTGACAGCGAAACCGCCAACTGTCCACCACAGTCCAACACCGACTTGTAGCCGCCGCGTCAGCCCAACCAGTACAACACGTCCCTCCTCCAGTGTGGGGAAACCAGGCGACATGTAATCCAGCTACCCATCAGTCTGATGATGACCTCTACACGCCAGAACAAATGATGGAGTTCATCCAGAACCGTCATCAACAACTACGCCGTTGCCGTTGCAAGGAGCAACAAATCAACGCAGCATGGTGCTGACGAACTTCATCAACAAATATGGACCGTGAAGCCACCATCAAGATCCTGAATTGGAATGCTTGTTCCCTTCGGAACAAAAACCTCGAGCTAACCGATTTCCTCAAAGAGAAGGAAATCGACATCGCCATCATCACCGAAACGCACCTCAAGCCTGAGGTTAACGTTTTTATTTCTGACTTTCGGCTATTCAGACTCGATCGGACCAACTCAAGACGAGGGGGTGTTGCCATTGCCTTGCGTTACAACATCAACTGCCACCTGCTGCCGAGTTTTAAGCTCAAAACTATCGAAGCGATCGGTGTGGAGGTAGACACCACCGTTGGACCAATCGTCATCATTGCGGCCTACTGCCCCAAACAAGTGGCTGCGGTCTTACGGAAAGACATCGTCAAGCTAACTCGGTGGCGGGGGCAAATCATCATCGCTGGCGACCTCAATGCAAGACATGAAGGCTGGGGAAACACCCATCAGAACACTAACGAATCCATCATCCAACACGACCTGGAGGAGGGCCACTACACGTTGATGAGTCCGGATTCTCCTACCCGTTTAAGTCAAGCCGGGACCCACTCAACCCTTGATATCTTCTTCACGAACATGGCAAACAACATCGCTCAACCGGTCGTATACCAGGAGCTCAGCTCGGACCACTATCCGGTGGTAGCCGAAGTTGGCTCCTCGGTAAATCGGTACCAGGCGCAACTATCATCGAGTCAACTGGGAACTGTTCCAGCGATGCGTTAATGACTTTGTCGATTATGAAACGCTCCCCGCGGCGCCCGAAGACATCGACCGACAGTTGCGTAATATTGACGAAGCAATCACCGAAACACCCATAGTTGTCCCTGACGGTAGTAGCATATCAGCTGATGAGGTGATAGCTGCCATCAAGCGAACCAAGAACATGAAAGCCGCAGGTGTCGACGGAGTCATCAACTTCGAGTTGAAAAACTTGAGTGTTGATTTCTTCCGACACCTTGCAGTGCTTTTAAACAGATGTTGGGAGCTTGGCTACTTTCTTTCTAGCTGAAAATAGCCAAAGTTATCCCTATTCGCAAGCCTGGAAAAGATCCTACCAGCGCTAAAAGCTATCGCCTCATCAGCCTTTTGTCCTCCATCTCGAAGCTGTTCGAAAAGCTGATCCTCAGCCGTTTACTGGATTTTGCAAACCAGAATAACATCTTCCTCCAGGAACAATTTGGGTTCAGGAAAGGTCACTCTAATATCCACCAACTGACGCGAGTCACTAACATCCGCAAGCGGAACAGGTCCGTTGGAAAGACATCTGCCATGGCATTGTTGGATGTCCAAAAGGCGTTCGATAATGTCTGGCATGATGGTCTGGTGTTTAAGCTGCATCGATACAACTTCCCGATCTATCTTGTTAAGATCATCAAGAAATATCTATTGGACAGATCACTGAGTCTTTCTGAACAATTCCCATTCTGAAACGTTTAACGTTGATACTGGTGTTCCCCAGGGTAGCCTATTAGGACCTATCCTATTCAACATCTTCACGTCAGATGTCTTTCCCTTCCGGGTGGTGGTATTTTGTCGATGTTTGTGGACGACACTTCCATCATCTACAAGAGTCGAGTGATACGTGCTCTGACAAGAAAACTTAAGGAGGGCCTCAATGTTCTGTTCGATTACTTCAACAGCCGTAAGATTTGTATCAATGCAGCTAAAACCCAGACGATTCTGTTTCCACATTCGAAGTCACCTCGACTTATTCCGCCACGAGATGTCAAAGTCCACCTCTGTAACACTCTGATCGATTGGTCCGGGGAAGTAGTCTGCCTCGGTCTCACCCTAGATCACAATGTGACAAAACATCAAACAAGTGCAGAACCTTATTAGGATCTCTGTATCCGCTGATCTACAGAAAGTCCACTCTATCGACCAAGAACAAACTTGCGGTTCACAAACAAATCATTCTTCCCGTGGTCGAGTACGGTTTGCCAATCTGGGAGAGTTGCGCCAATTACCACCATCGGAAACTGCAGGTTGAACACCATCCTTTGAATGATTCTGAACTGTCCTCCGAGAACCAGAAATTTTGAGATCAATCGCCTGGCTGGACTACAGACCCTCGGCGAGAGAAAACAGTTAATCCTGGAAAGGTTCAGAGAATCCTGCCTGAGGTCGCCCCACCCGATCATCAGTCAGCTGGTAAATTAAGCTTAAGTTATTGTAGTTAGGTAGGTTATCAAATTCTTTCAAAATACATTCCCAAGACAGGAAAACATATGAAATGTAAAACAACACAACAGAATGATAATTAAAAATATGCAACTATCTAATAAAGATGAAGTGCCCCTCTGGCTAAACAATTGAAACGTTAAATCAAATGTAAAAATTAAATCAAGAAATAAAGATACATTTTAGTAGTTTAGTAATGCTCCTCACCAGAGTCGTCCAGCGTGAGAATCGAGTGGGTCCACCAATTCTTGAGAAAATGAAATTTCGTGGAACAGATGATATGCTCGCAGCTCTTCTTTCACACCCGGCGCTGGCAGGTTGCTTTGAAAATACTCCATATCAGTGGTGATGACGTAGACATATCCATCGTGGCTAGATCACATATTCAAGGGGAGGGGCAAAACGTAAATGTAAGACATCAACTTTTATTTGTGTTATTTTGAATAATTAATAATTGTTTAATGATATTGTTTTTAAAATCACGGTCGCGAAAATTTACAATAAATCATTCCTAACAAATTTTCGAGAAGTAAATGAGTTTAAAGGGTTCAAAGTGTTTCAAAGTGTTAAAATTTTATTTGACATCCTACCATTGCCATAAGAAGTAGTCTACGCCAAAAAAAACTCAAGCCTCAACTGAGGCAATAATAATCTAAAACAACAATAAAAATCATATTGACTTCTAATTTACTAAAAGCATTGCTTCCCCCCACGTTTTCTAATTCCTCTAAAACCTAACACACATTGCGAACCCCGTCGACTGCGAGCTTTTTTATTTAGATCGGTACATTCCTGTGCAGCAAAGAGCCCCCAGTGTGTTTTAACTTTAACATAAAATAACATAGGAAATATCAACCACGTTCATCCGACGGCGGGGAAATTCCAGGACGATGCGAGAAAAGGTGCCACATGTCATACATCAGAGCAGTGGTGACACTTCAAACGATGCTGATAAATTGAGTCAATTTTTGTTTGGTGCCGCACTCTTCTACGACCTGAAGGTTATATGAGTGCAGTATGTCCACGGCAATGCTCCAGCAAGTGCACAAACAACACGCGGCAGCATTTATGGATTATGCCCGACCCCATCTGTACGGAAACGAGTGACGCTTGTCAGAGTTCAGGGACGTAAATTTATTAACCCTAATGGTTTCGGACACCAGAGAGCGTAATGAAATTTATTTCCGGATGTCATATCACTAAAAATGGCCTTTCCGAACACTGATGGATTGCGTTCATTTGTTGGCATTTTCCGCTTGTTTAGTGCCATTTTAAAATGATGATTATTTTGCTCGTCCCGGGAAAAGTCCGTTACTGAATTTGAGATTTCAATTCCGCACGCACCACCACCCGGGGAGTGATTGAGCGTTTCGATTCGATTCGTGTTTTTGATTGGACGGTTGTGTAAGGTTTTCACCTCCGACCGGGCCGTCATCAGTACAAAAGTGACAATGAAACAAGCGCGAGTGGAATGTCAAAAAACCCGGTCGTTGTTTGCTCGGTGATGAATGTTGTACGTTTTCTTGAGACGTGCCCTAATAGCGCCGTCAAGTTCTCCTGATTGTGAAGTATACAACTTAGAGCCGTGGGTGAATTCTGGTCATGTACACATCAACCCTGTCAAGGACAGTTAGGGAATGAGTTTAGCAACAAGCCGGTTGATGGCACCAGAAATGTTCGCAGCCCGTTTCGTCTCGGGTGAAGCCCACGGTCTTATCTCCGATGCACGCTCATGAGCATGATTGATATAAACGACAAACAGAAAAGCTCAGAACCGGTGCTGCACGTGATGCTTACAAACGAGAAAAAATAACAACGACTTTTGCTAAAAGAGCTGCTGTTGACATGTCCTTTCCAGTATTTCTACAGGAATTTTTCATACTGGACTCAATGCTGAAGCTTTAAAGGCACTGAAGAATTTCATTCCAACCCCTTACATGGGATTTTCGCCTAAAGCAGTGTGCCGAACACAAAGCACTCACCATCGTAAATCATACCAGCAGTGGGACAATAAACCGGAAGCAACTCTGAGTTCAACACAAACCCTACATGTGTGATGCTTTCGATTCTCCTGTGTCTCTGAAAGCACATAAAAGGGACGATCAGTAACTTGCTACTCTGTCTCACTATTGTCCGCTCGATTCTTTCCCATCCCACTGTTTAACCCTTGACCTCACCATAGAAGGAACGAATACGTCCTTCTGTCAGTGCCAGTCATCCAACTAGGGAAGTGACGATGGTGACACGGATCCCGGTCAAGCATGTCCGCAAATTATTCATACGGGCCCTGGTTTGCTCCTCCCGGACGGCTCTGAGACTCTGCTGTCTCACTCCGCCGTTGCCATTGTCATGCGAAATGAACTCTGGGTTTCCTTTTGTGTTCTGCCGTAGTTCGACAAATGTCCGTCCTCGGATCGGCGGATCGGCGGAGGCTCATGTCGTTTGAACAAATGGTGCTGCCGGCAAACAACTTTTATTTTCTACATACTGTAAAAGGGGGTATCATTAGGCACCTTATTTCGAAGTTTCGTCAATATTTCTAAACGATTTCGTCTATTAAGATCAACTTTGCGAGTTTTTGGGTCTCTGTCAATCTACGTGATTTTATCGACGTGCTGAGTGTTTTGTTTGTTTACAGTCATCGGCAGTGCCCATTTTTGATAATTTAACACACACTTTGTAGATCTAATAGCACTGTATATGTAATCTATATATCTATATGTAACGTTTGCATTAAAAAAAATGAACTTTTTTCGGATGGTGATAAAAACAAAGCTAAAGACTGTATTCGATGAAATTTGGACACACAAAATAAGTCCCCAAAAATTTTCCTTGAGCCCGATTCTTTTCAAACTTTCTGGAAATAAAGTACTACTAAATTGTTAAGTTTTGACATCATTGGTTTATTGAACCTCTTCTCCCAACCCAAATGCCCGCACCTTTGCCTTGACCCCTTTCATCAAATTTTGGGCAATGATAGGACCGACTTGCTTACTTACTTTTAACCACACTTTCTTTAGTTCAAATTCATTTTCTATCAGTTTTGGAGTTTTAACGAGCTTTGCCTTCATGATTGCCCAAAATTTTTCAATTGGGCGATGTTCCGGAGTGTTTGGAGGGTTGACGTCTTTTGGTACAAAAACTACATTATTATCTTTGTACCAGTATAAAACGGGTCGGGCATAGTGGCAAGATGCCAAATCCGGCCAAAACAGTGTCGGGCCATCGTGAGATCTCAAGAAGGGCAGAAGTCGTTTTTGGAGGCATTCATCCTTGTAGATTTGTCCGTTGACGGTCCCAGAGGTGATGAAGGGCTGACTCATTTTGCCACATCCGCAGATCGCTTGCCAGACAACGAATTTTTTGGCAAATTTCGACAGTTTCTTCGTCCGTACACTCTCCGGAACGGCCAACTAAGAGGTGGCGACGTAGTGTTCCTGTTCCTGGGTGCATTGTGTCAGACGAGGCTTAGGCTGGATGTGGGATCGCTCCTCAAACTCGGATTTTTTACGTATTTATGTGGTCTATTGTGCCACACTTGTGAGAGGCCCCAACAGCATCCTTACTGTTGGTTTAAATCGGTCCTCAAGCTCGATGTTTTAACATATTTTTGTATTCTACTCTAATAAACCACCCACACTTGTGAATGGCCCCAACAGCATCCCTACTGTTCGTTTAAATCGGTGCCAAAATTTGAATAATTTTACTGTTCATCTCTGTGTAGAAAATGAACCGGGAACATATTCAAATATCGTATACGCTGGCGACGTCAATTGAATTCCGCACACCGTTTACCAAAATGGATCCTGCTGCAAACTCAACCATTTTATCCAACATCCCAGTGATTTCTTGTGAAAGTGCAGATGACTCCGCTGCTTCCAATAAAGCGAGTATCACGTAAACATATTCCTACCCATTCCCTACTTGACCTGCATTCGGGCGGGGTCGGCGCTGGTATTGCCTTAGTTTGGGATCACCAGTTCTTACACATTGAGGATGTATGCTAGTCCCAAGCATCATCTGTTGGTTCTCTGTGTAATAACAGCTGATCTGGCAATAACGGAGTAGCAACCTCGGGCGGTCAATCATGCTCATTCTCATGCTCATGCTCACAATTTTTGGATTAGATCTTACGCTTCAGGCTGGCCCAGAAATTCTCGATGGGTGCCACATCGATATTCAGCCGCTCCATCTCCTCCAACGATCGCTCCGAGTAGTGGGCTGACGCCAGATCCGGCCAGAACACCGAGTGTTTGCCTTATGGTATTTCTTGATGAACGATGCACGCATTTCGTACTATAAATTGCCTCGTTTACGGAGCGAAAGAAGAGCGGCTTTGACATCCCCTCCTCGCTGATTGTCAGCGACAGCAGCACCTTCTTGGGGAACTTGGTGTGGGATATGAACTTCACCTCGGAGCTCACTTCCTTCGTGGGGAAAATAAATAAAATACGAAGTGTCCTGCCAGTCGTTGCCATCCAGGGTGAGATAGGTCTCGTCGTCCATCACCACCGCCATGTCGCCATTCGCTGGGAAAATCGAGTTGACCATCTTATTCAGCCGCTGCCGCTGCGACATTGCCTGCAGCTTCGAGACCATTGGACGCGAGTTCCGCCTGCTGACATGTATGTTTATTTTCGCCAGGTACTTTTCCACTGTTTGGCCGGTTGAACCGACTCTCGACAAAGCGCACGCAGCTAGGTTGCCACTTTACCTTCGGTCTTCCGCTTCAGCATCCTTCGGAGCTTCTTGTCGCTCAGGATCGTCGGCCGTCCAGAACCGGGATTTCTTTCGATGCTCTGATTGTTGTCTAATAGTGCCAAGATGTTCTAGATGCCGAGACGGGCCTATCCGGCGTCCACAAAGTGCCGCACGATGTCCGTTTTCAACGAGGCGGGTGCCGTTCTGTAATCACGGTTAGAGTTCGACTGATAGAGCTGTCAAGCTTTGTCTGCTGACTCATGAGTTACTATGATTGATGCTGCATGGGTAGTTTCGTCAGTGCGGGTTAAGGTAAACCCATGAAAAATCGGCAATGTTTGTCCATTTTTTTAATCAACTGTTGTATATATAAAAATGAATTTCTGTCTGCCTGTCTGAAGTACCTTATAGAATCGAAAACTATTGAACCGATCGGCGTGAAATTTTATATGCAAGAGTTTTTGGGGCCGGAAGAGGTTTTTATGATAGTTTGAAACCCTTCCCACCTCTGTAAGGGGAGGATCCCAGACAAATGAAAAACAAATTTCTGCATAACTCGAGAACTAATTAAGCAAAGGAAACCAAATTTAGTATGTGGGAGTTTTTGAAGCAAAAAAGTTTCTATGGTAGTTTGAAACCCCTCCCGTCTTTCGAAGGGGAGGTTCTCATACAATTGAAACACAATTTTCTGCATAGCTCGAGAACTAATCGAGAAAATACAACAAAATTTAGCATGGGGGGATTTTTGGAGACAAAAAATGTTTTTATGGTAGTCTGAGACCCCTTCCCTATCAAGAAAGGATGGCTCTCAAACAAATGGAACACATTTACATCAATCATGAAAATACGTTGTACTGTTATGAACATAAGCATCATGAGGATCTAAGGACCGGAAAAGGAACCATAATGGTTGGAGTCACCTTCCCGTCTGGAGGTGGTTTGGGGCTCATGCAAATGAAACACAATTTTCTATATAACTCGAGATCTAATCGAGAAAACATAACCAAATTTCGCATTTGGGGATCTTTAGAGACAGGAAATGTTTTTATGGTAGTCTGAGACCCCCCCCCATAAGAATGGCTCTTGTACAAATGAAACAGATTTTTTTGCATAACTCGAGAACTAATCAAACAAATGGAACCAAATTTGGCATGTGGAGGTTTTTGAAGGCAAGAAATATTTTCATGGTGGTTAGAGACTCCTCTTCTCTATGAAAAGGAGGACTCCCATACAAATGGAACAATAATTTCAACCAAACCTGAAAACTATCCATACAGCTATTCAAATTTGAATGCAGGGATTTTCGGGGCTGGCAAAGGATCTTATGATATTTCGAGATCCCTCCCCCTCTGAAAGATCCTCTGGAAGAGCGGGGTCTCATACCAATGGAACACAAATTTCAGCATAACTCGAGAATTAATCAAACAAATGGAACCAAATTTGACGTGGGGCTTTTCAAAGGTGAGAAATGTTTCTATGGTGGTTTGGAACTGTTCCTCTCTTTGTAAGGGGGGCTCTCATACAAATGAAAATTATCCCTACTGTTAGGGAACATCCATTAATTATGAGACGCAAAAAGTGACTTTTTATCCCCCCTCCCCCTTTGTCTCGTTTTTTGTATGGAGCAATAGTCGCTTTTTCACAAACCCCCCCTCCGACCTTACTGCGTGACATAATTAATGGACCTTCCCTTATGAAAATGTGTATGCAGGGTTATTTGGTCCCGGACAAAATTTTCATGATGGATCGAGACTCCTCCCCCATCTGAAAAGGGGGTTTCCAATACAAATAAAATACAAATTTTTGCCTAATTCGAGAAATAATCAAGAAAATGGAACAAAATTTGGCATGTGGGGGTTTTTGAAGGCAGCATTTTTTTCTAAGTGGTTTGAGACTCCTGTCCTTTGGGTGGGGGGCCTTTCAAATAAAAGAAACAGCTTTTTGAACCAACCATGAGCATTATTCATGCAACACAACTATTCATAAAACACAAAATATGTATTTCTCGGGTGAGCAGAATGTTTTGATAGAAGTTTGAACCCCTTCTTAGTCAAGATTGGAGGATGCTTGAGTTACTCTCAGTGCTACATTATGCACAAGAAGTTCATCTAGGGTTAAGGCTAATATGCAGCACAAAACTAATCTGCATTAGGATAGGACAAGTAGCGGTCAAGAAATGTTTTTGTTGTCGGAATTACTTACTTTGTATGCAGCTGAAAAGGAGTGCAAACTTCGTAGCGACAGTAACGCCTGCCCATTTAATTTTAATGTAGCTGTCAGTTTTCCTTGTGGAATATTTTCCGTTCGATTATTCCACAAGGAAAACGTACGTTTCACCCATACTAGAGCAGTTGTCAAAATTACTCCGGTAGAAGTAGCCAAAATTACTTTAGGTCTTTACTTATCAGCTGAATCCTAGGCTTTATGCAAGAGAAAATTAATTTCAAATTGACAGATACGGCTTCGTTTGAAGATAAGTGTTTTGTCTATGAAATGCTTCTACACAGAAAGAAAAACCGGCAGAAACTACTGATTCAAGGGCTAAATTAAAAACACAAACACAACATTAAAAAGTACACTGACACGTCAATTTCAAATAGCTTGTAAACAAAGAATGAATTGACAGATCCAAATTTTGGGTACGTTCTTATGAGAGACGAAATATTTAAATGGCGTAGAAATTTGGTTTTTCTATTGCTCCATAGATGTCGCTTTCAAAACTTTTTGACTAACTTAGTAGTACACGACACTGTACATTGTAGACGAAATACGCGTATCTGCCAGGATAAGCAATAAAGGTTGTTGGGATTAAATGGAATTTAATAAGCTTTCTTCTCATTTTCTTGTTACGGGTATTCCAATAAAAAACTCACACTTACCAGGATTCAACCCTTCACACTGTTCGAAATATTTAAATAGTATCCGAAAAAAATTGTATCCTTGAACCCAATGAGAACCGCCAGTTTTAACGAATTGATGTTACTTACTAATATTGAAGACGCATGGTGGCCTACTCAGGTAACAATTTCAGTTATATTCCAGCCGTATAGCACTCCTCACGGCTTTGTTGTTGAAACTACATTCAAGACTGTTTTGTCCACCAACACCTCCTCTATGCGTCTTTAAAGCCGAAATGTGTACAAAGTGGCACGCTCTATAGACGGTTGTGAAAACAAATTAATAAAACCTTTCTAAGACCATAGAGATTTTGAAAATGTTCTTGTGAAAGATGTTATGACCACTTGAGAACCATCATAAAACTTATTGGCCGCCATCAAAACCAGTATAGAACCAAATGGCCACAGCTGTCAAACTTCACGGCGATATCGTGGTTTGTTTTTGTTGTTCTGCTTTGTTCGATTCTCTGCTCTTTTGGTTCATTCAACAGTAAATAATGGCTAAGAAAAGAGTTCAAGTGTTGCGGGAAATTATGTTTGATAGCAAAATATCCAAAATAAATTGAGTTTTTGTATAGCGTATCATGCTCAAAATCATATGCGCATTTAATGTTATGGTAAATATTGGCACGATAAGAGCTGAAAATTAACGCGCCTCGGCAATTATGCGAGTTTACAACAACAAAAACAAAGTTGCAAGAAATATATTCGATAAATTAATCATGTATTTTCTGAAAATTGATGAAATTCAATAGGGTTATCTAAACGAATACCGAAGTTGGTCTCAGATCTACAGTTCAATTGTTTTACTTTAGATTTGGTTTTCCACATTTCAATTATTTCATATATTTCAATATGGCGATTGCAAGAAATCACGGCTTTCAAATGCCAAAACAAGCCAACTTATCTTTCTGTCTATTATCTATCTGTCTGACCCTATAGACTGAAAACTCTGAACCAGTTGGCGTGAAATTTTGTATGCAGGGGTTTTTGGGGCCGGAGAAAGTTCTTATGATGGCTTGAGACGCCTCCCTTCACTGGAAAGGGGGGCTTCCATACAAATGAAACACTCACTTCTACATAACTCAAGATCTAATCAAGCAAAAGAAACCAAATTTAGCATGAGTGAGTTTTTGAAGGCAAGAAAGGTTTCTATGGTAGCTTGAGAACCCTCCCGTCCTAAAAGAGGGGGCTCCCATAAAAATAAAACTCAATATTCTGCATAACTCCGGAACTAATCAAGCAAACGGAACGAAATTTAGCATGTGGTGGTTTTTGAAGACAAAAATGTTTCGTTTAAATCCTCACTTTAGGGGGTGGGCTCTCATGAATCAATACTATGACTCGAGAAATAAGCAAATGGCCAAATTGGTATGGTGGTTTTGAAGACAAATATGGTTCTATGTTGATTTGAGACCCCTCCCCTTTCTGAAACTAACTCGAGAACTAATAAAGCAAATGGAACCAAATTTGGCATGTGGAGGTTTCTGAAGAAGATAAATGTTTCTAAGGTGATTTGGACTCCTTCGCCTTCTGGAAGGGATTAAGAGGGGCTTCAATACAAATGAAACCCACATTTCTGCATTACTCAGGAACTAATCAAGCAAATGGAACCAAATTTGGAATGGACGAGTTTTTGGCATTAAATGTTTTTATGGTGGTTCAAAGCCCCTCCTCCCTCTATAAAGGGGGGCTCTCATACAAATGAAACACAAATTTCAACCAAACATGAGAACTATGCCTACTGCTTGCAATTTTGTGTTAAGTGGTTTTTGGGTCCGGGAAAGCATCTTATGATAGTTCGAGACCCCTTCCGCAAGAGGGGATCCCATGCAAATGAAAAACAAATTCCTGCATAACTCGAGAACTAATTAAGCAAATGGAACCAAAATTGGTATGGGTGAGTTTTAGAAGGCAAGAAATGTTTTTATGGTGGTTTGAAGCCCCTCCTCCCCTGGAAAAAGGGGCCCCCATAAAAATGAGACACAAATTTAAGCCAATGATCCCTACTGCTATGCTAGTTTGTATGTAGCAGTATTTAGGTCCGGGAGAGAATATTATGATAGTTCAAGACCCCTCCCGTCTCTAGAATGGGGGGCCCCCATGCAAATGAAACGAAATTTGGCATGGACGAGTTTTTGAAGGCAAGAAATGTTTTTGTGGTAATTTGAGACCTCTCATCACTCTGGAAAGGGGGACTCCCATACATACGAAACACAAATTTAAACCAAACATGAGAACTATCCCTACCGCTATGCGAATTTGTATGCAGGGGTTTTTGGGTCCGGGAAAGGTCTTATGATATTTCGACAACCCTCCCGCATTTAGAAAGGGGGGCTCCTAACCAATTAAAAACTATGTTCTGCATAACTCAAGAACTTATCGAACAAACGGAACCAAATAGGGCATGTGGAGGTTTTTGTAGGCAAGAAATGTTTCTACGGTGGTTTGTGACCCCCTCATCTTTTGAAGAAGGGGCTCTCATACATACGAAACAGGAATTTGAGCAAAACATGAGAATTATCCCAACAGGTATGAGTAATTTTATGCCGGGATTTTTTGAGTCAGGGAAGGTTCTTTTGATGGTTCGAGACCTTTCCCGCATCTGGAAGGGGTGCTCCCACACCAATGAAACACAAATTTCTGCATAACTCGAGGACTAATCAAGTAAATGGAACCAAATTTGGGATGTGGAGTTTTTCGGAACCAAGAAATGTTTTTATGGAGGTTTGAGACTTCTCCCCTCTCTGGAAAGGGTGGGCTCTCATGAAAATTATACACAAATGCTAACCAAACATGAGAATCATACCTACTGTTATGAAAACTTATATGTAGAGGTTGTTGAGGCCGGAGAAGGTTCTTATGATGGTTCGAAGCACCTTTCCCGCATGGAAGGGCCTCTTCCATTCAAATGAAACACAAATTCCTTTTTCTCTCTGGGGGCGACCCCGGCGTAGTGGTTAACATCAATACCTCTCACGCCAAAGTCACGAGTTCGAATCTCACCCCGGACAAGTTACGAAAATACCCAAAACGGTATTTGAGTGACTACGACGGGAGATGAACCAGCCCAGGGCTAAAAATCTCGATAATAAAGAAAAAAAAAAACGAATTTCTGCAAAGCTCGAGTTCCTGGAATTGGAGTTCTTCAAATGGAACAAACTTTGTCATGTGGGGGTTTTTGGGCAGGATATTTTTTCTTAGGTGGTTCGAGACGCCTTCCCTCTGGAGAGGGAGAAGGAGGGCTCTCAAACCAATGAAACAGAAATTTGAACCAAACATGAGAATTATCCATGCAACTAAAACACAAAATGTGTATTTCTCGGGTAAGAAGCATATTCTTAATTCTGATAGAAGTTTGAACTCCTTTTTAGTCAAGAATTGGTTGAGTTACTCTCAGTGCTACATTAGGTTATGCAAGAGAAAATTACGTACAAACTGAAAGGATACGGCTTCGTTTGTCTTTGAAATGTTGCTACGCAGAAAGCAAAACCGGTAGAAACAACCGGTGCAAGGGTTGAATTAATAACACAAACCTTTTTTTGCATAAATAACACACACACACAAGCAAACGAAAATATTTTAACCAGATTCATTCAGAACTATGAACGAGCCAGTTTTATTCATTTTTCATTCATTTAGTTACATGCGTTGTCACAAAGCTATTTGGTAATTTGGTGGCTTCCATCAATGCTAATTTGCCGTTTAATGCATTTACTGGAGGCCAAATGGTTCTAAAATGCTGTTTCAACTAATCATAATGAGATAACATGAATGAGTCCTAAAACGGCATTTCAAAACAGCATTTTATGAGTTCATAAAGTCAAAATAAAACCTTTGCTAGGAGTAAAGGAATTTTAGAAGACAAGGTTTCAAGATCGTTGTACAGAAGCTGTGTAGGTTCTCATGAACCTGACTAAAATTTGAAACCTATTGGCACCTCTTGCTGCCATAATAAAACCAAATTGATTTCTAGTTGCTTTCATAAAACTTTAATAAAAGTTAATTAAGCTGGATGGTTTTGGCATTGTTACTTGAGTAGTGGCTTTAAAATGCTGAGAGCCTTGAAGGAATAAGACTTTTTAATTTTAAAGAATCTGAAACGACAACATCGCTGATTTTTGGATATGATATGTAAAGGTCAGTTACTTGAATTTTCAGTTATACTACCCTTCGGCTACACTCGATCTAAACAAAAAAAAAACATATGTATTTGATATTTTTAAATTTAAACTGATCTAATCTAATCTAAACTCACACCAACACAGCCAATTCTTGAAGGCATCCTGGAAAATGATGGTTACTTGAATACATCATTTTTCTTGTCATCGGCCAGGCCAACTGCGTAGTGTGTGATATTTCTAAATTTAAACTGATTAACAAAAACCAGTTATAAAACTGGTTTTTGTTAATTTTTTCAAACCAAAACTAAATTTAGTTTTATTTGGGCTCTTAATCTAAGAAATTGGTTGAGGCGTTCAAGAATTTTTCCAAAATTTCGAAAAAAAAAATTTAAGACCCCCCCCCCCTCTTCCTAACATTGAAGAAAGTACGGGTTCAATATTTTTTATAAAGATCCAAACTAGTAACTTGAACGAAATTCTGAGAGATCGAATATCGTTTTTCGGTTTGCGTAAGACAAAAACCTCCAGTGAAATGTAAGTTTTGACCTTATTTTACGCTCACATAAAAAGAAACCCTCACAGCATTTTTCAAGCTTGATTAGTTCCGTCTTCCTCGCCAAGGACCTGAAACAAATCAACGAAAAAAACGCCGAGAACACATTTTACCAAATCGCGCCCAAGGTAAATTGCCCCTTCAAACAACTTTTGGCTTTTTACGTTACCACCCACACAGGCACATCATCTCAAATGGAAAAGCATCCTTCTCTCATCCAATTACTGAAGAACCCGAAAAAAGCAGGAAAACAACGAAAAACTTTTTTTTCCAGCGACGAGCGATGGAATTCATGAGTGAAATTGATTCCTTTTCAGTAGACAGCAGGTTGGTAAAACGGGATGTAAACATTCGAGCGAAATTTGGTCGGTGGAACAAAATGAGCCTCAGCCATGCCATCGCCGGGATCTGTTGCCTGTAAATAAGCTTATGAATTCCAGGAATGTGTTTGCTATGACGTAGGGTACTTTTCTTTCTTAGGACTAACAAATCATCCGATGGGAGTGGGGACGGGTGTGGATCAGCAGATGTCATGGACGATTGAATAAGGATTAGTCAATAAAGCACGCTCCGGTTGAAGGATCAGTGCCCGAAGGGAAAATTTCATCGGAGAAATCAAGCAGCTGGGGAACGAACTACGTTGAAGACTCACTTTCTTGAACACACTTCCAGTGTGTAGCTCTTCATCTGGCTAAAGATTAAACGAAGTGAGTATGATTAATGGCAATACTATAAATGCAAATCAAGCTCTCTATTTCTTCAGGCTACGATTTGCACAGTTTACTCTCCATCATTCAGGAGGTAAATTTCCCTGCTTCGAGGAATAAATCAAATTCCAACATGTTGTGGGTGATGCCAGCATCCGATAACGCATCCAGTTCAACAAATCAAAGCGCAACGAAATAATTTTCTCTGATTTATGGTGTCATGGGAAATTGATTTCTGTCTGCTGAACCGACGTGCCGCAGGCTATTGGTCTCGGTCACGTACGTGGACGAGGCAGGATACCGGGCATGATGTACACATTGTGGTGAAAATGAAACCCAACTCGTGACTGCGATTGTATGACTTTTAATCAATTACCAACAACGACGAAAGGTTAGATAAAGAGTACTGTGCTATGATTTTGTTTTGAGTTAAAACGTTCATTCCTCCCTTCAAACCTAATTCACTCTAATTGAAATGCGTTGATTGATGATTTTCTCTCGAAAAAAATGGGGATGTCTTCTACAAAAGGCGTAATCAAATGCCGATGATTTTGGATTTGTCTCCAAGAGAACATCTGCGGCATGTTCTGTCCAAACAATACACCGCCTGAATTGGACTCAACTGCCAACTGCTTTCGCTTTGAAAAAGACAAAAAACCGAATGCCTTCTCCACCAGAATCGCCATCGGTTGGAAGATTATCATTAGTCACTACGGTTTTTTTTTTCTTTCTATAACGAAAAAAAACCGCAATCGCGTTTGAAGAAATTGAGGGGCAACTATAACAGAAGACATGCTCTCCAGAACTCGTCCGTCAAAAACAAAGCATAAGATTATCCTGATTTATCGTTTCAGCACCAGGAATAGGTTTTATTTGCAAAATTTGGATTCTCAATGATGATGAATTAATATAATTTTCTGCCTCCCACATTCAGTTTTGATGGAATTTAATTGATGATATGTTGGATGTGCTGAGTTCGAATTAAAAACAAGGTATAAGGTTAAATAAATGTGACTTACCGAATCCAAAAGATATACGGTAATAGGATATAAGGTAAACCTAGCCCCTTCATTCGATCCATGTAACAAATATGTCATAAGTTTAGTGTTAATTGGAAAAAAAATCATTGAAAAAAAAAAATAATTTTTGACCTCACTGATGACTAAGATCATCTTCGCTTTTTTTCAAATGACCTGAATCTGGCAAAATTGAACCTACAAGGTGAACCTTATTTATTCTGAAAATAGTCACACGTAAAAAGCTAACTGTTTATATAGAAAAAAGGAGGGTAATTTCATAAGTGAACAGTAGATCCGATTAAAGGAACATATTTTTATAATGTTTCCTAACTAATTCATTTTATGTCACTACAGATTATTATGTTACTGTTGATTTAAAGTACTTTAATTTTTATTATTTGATATGTGTAATTTTCTGTAAAATGATGGTAACATAGCTAACAATGCAATGCATAAGAAAACAATACAAAAAACAACCCTTTCAAAGGCTGCAGACCACAGAGAGATTAAAAGAACTATTTGGCATATGTCAACTGAATTTAGCTATCAGTAATGCATTTGGAGAGTATGATGATGATGAAGATGTGAACTACCATCTAATGTAGCAAGGCAACTGCCTTTAACACTGGACTATTTTAATTAAACGATTCGATCAAGGTTACACTGTGGTTAATGTTTCTTCATGTTCCTTTATGAAGGGTCAAAAACGCACTGTGGGCCCGTAAGCAGATGCACTTACGCGCAACCCAGAGCTACAGGGGTCAAGAGAGAATCTCTTTCCCAAAACAAGTTTGCAGAAAACCGAGTCCTCGCCTAATAAAAAGTCTCACTAAATGGGGAGAAGAGTCCGCCCTCTATTCAGAAAATGTTAACAACTAGAAGGTGTCAGTCACACTCTTCTTATCCAAATCGCTTCAATCGGCTGCTCTGATAATCCCTTTGTTTATCACAACATATGCCGGTATATGAATATATGAAAAAATCAGAGAAATTAATATGATTTTTTTACCTTGATTTGAAAATCATCTTATCTTGAAGCTAGAGAAAATAATACGAATTAGATGGTTATTAAGCATATAAAATACCTTTATTAAAACCAAATTAATACCATCGACAGTGACATAAGAGGATCACACAATTTAAGTGCTTCCTATCTATCTTTATTGTTTACAGTATTCAGTATTTATCAGTATTTACACTACTGAATTAATGTAGCACTCACACACTAGCAAAATTATGGTAAACGAACAATATTGCAAACTTACATTTTGCAATACAGCATCCACGCAGCAGTATGAACATCAGAAAAATAATGCATTTGCTGAATATAATGCCAAAACTGAAGCTGAAATTAATTCTTGCCCACAGAACTTTTTTAATTACGTATAAACTAAATTGAAATCAGCTGACTTTCAAGAAATGCAGCTGAAAAGGAGCGCACACTTCGTAACGATAGTAACGCCTGCCCATTTAATTTTTATGGGGCTGTCACTTTTCGTTGTGGAATATTTTCCGTTCGATTATTCCAAAAGGAAAACTGACGTTTCATCCATACTAGAGCAGTTGTCAAAATTACTCCGGTAGAAATAGCCAACATTTCTTCAGGTCTTTACTCATCAGCTGAATGCTAGGCTTTATGCAAAAGAAAATTCATTACAAATATACAGGATACGGCTTCGTTTATAGATAAGTGTTTTGTCTATGAAATGCTTCTACACATAAAGTAAAACCGGCAGAAACTACCGATTCAAGGGCAAAATTAAAAACACAAACACAAAATTAAAAAGTACACTGACACGTCAACAAGAGAAAATATTTAAATGGCGTAGAAATTTGGTTTTTCTATTGCTCCATAGATTTCGCTTTCAAAACTTTTTGACTAACCTAGTAGTACACAACACTGAACATTGTAGATGAAATACAGTATAAGCAATAAAGGTTGTTGGCGTTAAATGGAACTTAATAAAAAAATCTCATTTTCTTGTTAAAGGCATTCCAATAAAAAGCTCACTTTCACCAGGATTCTATCCTTTACACTGTTCGAAACAGTTAAATAGTATCCGAAAAATTATTTATCCTTGGGCCTAATGAGAACCACCAATTTTAATTAATTGATTTTACTTGATGAAGTTTGCAAAAGCTGATAATTTCTTATCTCCATGCGAAGCGCTTCGCATGGAGATGAGAAATTATCTGCTCCTGCAAACTTCATCAAAGATCGTTACTTCCGCGGATGGGAGAAGACAAAAATTAACAATCACAGTGATTTTACTTACTAATAATGGAGACGCATGGTGGCCTAGTGGCTTGAAAATGCTTGAGAGCCTTGAAGGAATACGACTTGGTAATTTTAAAGAATTAGACTCGATAACATCGCTGATTTTTGTTTGTGATATGTAACAGGTCAATTACTTGAACTTTCAGTTAGGCTTGGTTGAGGCTTTCAAGAGATTTGATTTGAAAAAAATGTATTTTCCAAAATTTCAAAAAAAAAATGTTTAGACCCCCCCAACATTGACAAGGTGACCCTAATTGAGAAACAAGAGCACTTCTTCACAGAACTTCTTTAATTACGTAAAAACTAAATTAAAATCAGCCAACTTTCCTTCAATGCGAATGACGAAAATGTCGGGGATAGCTCAGAAAAAATCTATGATCTCTTCGCAATTTATTTTCAAGAAATTTATTCAAAATGTTCAGATAATGATTACGACCGTGATCTTTTTGCATTTCATCCAGAATTAGCATGGAAAATTGGAGTCAATCAAATTTAAGTAAAGGACATTTTGCTGAATCCTAGAGGGTTTGAGCTGTTTAGTGGAATACCTGTAACTAAAAATTAAAAGAAAATTTAGTATCTTCCATTTAATTCCAACTACCTTTGCTTATCTTCGACAGATACGCGTATTTCGTCTACAATGTGCAGACTTCTTCAGTGTCTCGTACTAAGTCGAGTTATTAGTACGAGACACTGAAGAAGTCTGCACATTGTAGACGAAATACGCGTATCTGTCGAAGATAAGCAAAGATAGTTGGAATTAAATGGAAGATACTAATTTTTCTTTTAATTTCTAGTTACATTTTGCTGGTTTTAAGGATGCCTCAAAAGGACCTGGACCTGATGGGATTCCTCCAGTACTTAGGAAAAATCTTGCAACAGAGCTAACTGCTCCTTTATGTTGGCTCTTCAATATGCCATTGGAATCTGGAAACTTTCCATAAATATGGAAAAGCTCATTCCTATCTTTAAAATTTTAAAATCTAAAATTCGTAGTTATCGTAGTATAGCCATTATCTCATCCATTCCAAAACTTTTTGAAGGAATTGTCAATGAAAAATTATTCCTACAAATCAAAAATAGAATTTCCCACATGCAACATGGCTTCTTATGGGGTCTTCAAATGGTGAGTTGACAACTTGGCAGGAGGGTGCGACCGACCTCCGGTCCTCACAAGTTCCTACCTCACGCCTCCACGAGTCATATGATCACAAAAGACTGCCAGCTGAAACATGGAGACGCTGGTTGGCGTAGCCTGGGCAATGTTGTCAATCTGACAATAGCGAAGTAAGGGGGTGCGACCGGTAAATCATAGCATAATTTTCCATTATCATATCTTTCAGGTCTACCAGGTCATCAGGTATTATAAAATAATTAAAAGTTTAAAATTCATTTTTTCTCATGTCATACATTGTCTAAATTTTCTGGTTCATAATGGATGCGGAAGTTTGTCTACAATTGCAACAAAACAGCAGTAGGCATAGCTGTAATTTTCGGTTCATATTATAATAGCCCTTGACTATATATATTATCATACAGGACATTGCTTATTCATAACCATTATCAATCTTCTTTATCATCATCATTATTATTTTGATCATTACTGGTGTTTTCAGGATTTATATTTTAACATATTTTTTTTAATTATTTCACCTAATAGGTTATATATACTTTTAAATATTATGTCTTAAATGTCCAATTATCATTATGACTAAGAAGTGTCTAGTGCCTTGAATGAAAGAAGCTGCAACGGAATCTATGGTGGGCTTTTGCACTTATTACCTAATGTATTTTTCAATTCCGGTTTGCAAATGGATCTTTTCCAAATCTGAGCTGTTTGCCATTCGGATAGTGTCTGATGTTACAGTTCAATTTTTGTCAGTACCATATCATAACTCACAATATCATTATATTTGATGATATTGTTTTATTGATTTCACTTCATAGATGATTTAAAAATAGCTTGTTGTTTTTTTACGTTCGTTTGTCTTCAACTTCCTGTCAATAAATTATTCTCTGTTTTCCTTACACAGGAGCAATAATTATTAGGCCAGCGAAAATAAAAGCGTATTGCTGTAATTAAAATCAACACCAAGCAGCAAATAGTGAACATGGCAACAGTTAATCAAAATGTATAAATGTAATTTTTGTAAAATTTAACAAACTTTTCTAGGATACCTTAAATCAAAATTTTGGGAAATTGCTGCTATCGCTGAAAACGAACGAAAACGTGCTTAAGTGCGAAAACATAGAACTCTCCACTTTAACACTTTACAACATTTCTAATATTTCAGGATCCACCGAAAGAGATCATAAATAATAGATACCGAGTGATTGCAGTATTTTTCATTTACATAAATATATGCACTATTATATAAATATTTCTTGGGAATGGGAGGGACCATCAGGGCACCCGATTGAAGTTCTCTGGATGGGGAGAGTGGAAATGCCAACTCCCCATTGCTAACAGTTTGTGAATAGAGAGCGGGCTCTTCTACCCGCCCATTGGGGCATCCTCATGTTAGATGGCTTGCTTTTTTGACCAATTGTTCAATCTTGTTGTTGGAAGGAGATTCTTCATATCCCTGTGGATACGTATAAGTGATGTTGCCTATCGATCCACCCCTTTTGGCCCTTCGTACAATGGCATGATTAGGATAATCAGTGGATATTAAAGCTCGATCAAGTCTAACAGCGAGGAGAGCTCACTGCTGTCGGACTTAGTTTCCGTGCTACAATGGGTGGTAGTACATATCATACATCATACATCATGCATGCAACATGGCTTCTTAAGGGACATTCAACGTCGACAAATTTACTTGAATTTAAAGATTATTCATTGAATGCAATGGATAAAGGAAACCACGTAGAACCACTCTATACAGACTTGAAAAAAGCATTTGATCGCATTGATGTACCAATATTGCTGTTTAAACTGCAAAAAAAAAGTACGAATTGAGCAATGACTTCTGAAATGGCTTGAATCATATTTAACAAACCGCTGACAAATAATGAAATTAAACGAAGAGACATCAAAACCTATTCAAGTCACTTCAGGTGTCCCCCAAGGCTCTTATTTGGGGCCAATGCTTTTTATCCTTTATGTTAACGATATTTCCTTCATTCTGAAAACAACAAAAGTGTTTATTTGTGCCGATGACATGAAACTATTCCTGGAAATAACAAATCAGGAGAACATCAACATATTCTAGAAGTAAATACACATATTCCGGAAACACACAAAACGAAATACACCAAATATATTAATCTCATTTGGAAATCAAATTGTTGGAAAATGTGAAAGAGTTAGGGATTGAGTAGTTTTTTAAGACCCTTAACTAAATTTTGAAGACCACCTTAAAACAGGCAAATAAGATGCTGGGCTTTACAAAACGCTGAAGCCTCATCTTTGTGGACCCCTACACATTAAAAACATTATATATCGATTATGTTAGGTCTATTTTGGAATACTGCAGTATGGTCTGGTCCCCATTTCATAAAACGCATATTGGCCGAATAGAAACCGCGCAAAAACAATTTTTATTATTCCCTCTAAGGAAAATAGGTCGAACAACACTTCTTCTTCCATCTTATTAACCGCGCCATATGCTTATTAATATAAAAACACTGAAGCATCGTCGTGAATTTGCAATGGTTTCATTTTTTAACGATATTGTTTCGCAGTGAATTGATTCAACTAAAATTTTATCAAAACTTAACTCCTACCTATATTTCTTCGCGTCAACTTAAAAGTAGGAACTTATTTATAACGAACCATTATCGGACGCCACGTCGCTGGGATGTCGTGGACTCTCCGATATTGCCCTCATCGCCACCTTCACGAACTTAACCATACACTCGCATGGTCCTTCCATGTGCGGAGCTGCCGTTGAAGAACTTTGAAGAACCACTGGGTATTCACATTGGTAAATGTGGCAGCGCAGTCCTCGATGATGTTCTGGATCTCTGACAACTGGCGATTGACTCCCACAAAGTTCGTGCCATTGTCTGAGTATACCTCCAGCGGCGCGCCTCGTCTGGCGACAAATCTTCTGAACGCCATCAATCAGACGATTGATGAAAAGACTGTGGACTAGCTCAGGTGGACGAGCCCGTACGGCGAGGCAGGTGAAAAAGACAGATCCACCCCTTCACCACGCTCCGTCCAACTTTGAATTCGAAGGGCCCCATGTAAGCTACGCCGACATGAGAGAGCGGCCAAACAAAAGGTGTAAGGCGTAGCTTCGGTATTGGTCGCATCAACGGTGGCCCAGGAGCTGTTTTCTTCACCTTGAAGTGCTGACAACTTCGACCCACTTTCCTCACAAGCACCCGAAGCTTGAGAATGTAGAACCGCTGGCGTAGCTCGTTGCACACTGTTTCTCCGGTTGGCGTGCAGGAACCGTCAGGTGTAATGTATGAACAAGTAAAACGTGTTAGGATGGTCCCTGGGCAGCACTACGGGATATTATGCTGCATGGAATATGCGGCGCGCTTCCAATCCGACTTCCTACCCGAACGACTCCGTGTTCATCGAGAAAAGTTACCAATGAATTCAGTGGACTCCGTTCCCATACGCTACGACGGTTCAGCTCCTGAATCTCCTCCAAATACGCCTGCGCTTGTGTCACCATAGTGCCTCCACTTTCACGAAGTCATCCTGATTTACACCTTGTGGACTTACTTCACTCCGAGTTCACATCAAATGTTGCTGCTCGGTGAACATTGACAACCGTTCGGAGTAAATGGTTCCTGTTCGAAAAACGATCGACGTTGACAACTGCGTCGGCCGTTTGATGTACGGCAACCACACACAATTCTTACTGCCGACTGCCAGGGCTACTGGTCTTTCGGATCTCGCAGGAATGCGGGCCTTGAAACCAACGGCTCTCCGGATCGAACTGGGTCCCAAATTCCACTTATTGGCATCGTCCGCCATGTTGAACTTCGATGGGACATGGCACCATTCGTCCACGCTGGTAATCGAGAGAATTTTGCCAACACGGAAAACTAACTGATGATATCAGTGGCTGTCCGAGAGAAGCCACGCCAGGAAGCGATTCGAAGCGTTTCCGAATCTTGAGGGTGAGTGCCTATCAAACATTTTGCAGTAGACGTGCTCCTATCATGGCAGCCTGAAGCTCCAAGCGGGGGATTGAGAGCGATCGAAGTGGTGCAACCTTTCTTTTGCTGCGATCAGTGAAAACCTGCTACCTCGTTGAACTCCATCCTCAGATAGACTACACACGCACAGGCTGCTACGCTTGCATCCGCGAACACGTGAATCTCAATTTCGTCAACCTCCTGTGGCGGCAGATTTCGAAAAAGCGACGAGAATTTTACCCCAACGATCGTCTCGTACAGTTTGATCCATCTGCTCTATAGATCGTGTAATTCTCTGCTATGGGCTCGTCCCAGTTGGTGCCACGTTTGCCAGATTTCCTGCATCACTATTTTCCCTGCACCATGAAATGTGCCACGAATTCCAGAGGATCATATAGATTCAACACGGTTCGTGAACTTGCCGCTTCGTTGGGACTGCTCCACTGATGCTAAAACTTTATAACGACTTTATTAAGGACCTTAATGATGGTAAATGATGTAACTCTGCACGTAGATCCGGATTGTTGAGTTCGAAAAGCACAAGAAAACAAAGGGAAAAACCTGCCAAAGAAGCTCTTCGTACAAAAACAAGTTTCAACTAAACCAAGACCGGCAGAAAACAGCACCAATCTAAAGGAAGTCAGTAATCCAATTTGCAAACCCTGTTAACACTACGTCAAATCAGACCATCGTATAGCTAATTTCCAGACTGTCGTGCATGCGCTCATCATGCTTTTGCTGCAAGTGAGAAAACTGAACACAAATACCCTCCTTCTCACCTAACATCAGCCAATGAAGCTCCTTTTATTATCATCAACGATTGTTTTGGACCAGAAAAATTGAGAAAATGGACTGGAGGCGTGCACACAGTGAAAAATGTGCCAAACGTGATGACAAGCAAAATTTTATGCGAAAGAAGTGCTAAGGAACCATTTTTTTGCAAAGAATTTCTTATATCATGATGGTAGACAGAGCATACTCGAGGACTTTAAACAGCTTCCGACTGCTTATGCCGCAATGCAAAGGAACGCCTTTACCAAGCATTACCGGACAAAAAGGTGTCAACATTGTCGAAGAAGTATTGGATATGGCAGGCCATTTGTAATTGTGGTCAAAAATCTACCAGCACTATCAATAAGAATGGATACGAGAAACAATGTCTGCAAAGAATGTGTACGAAAAAATGTCAGAAGCCACGACTCTCTAGCTCTATTTTGGCCTGATTTGGCCTCTTGTCACTATGTGAGATCCACCTCTGGAATGGTATGCGGTACAAAAGGTAAAATACGTGCCAAAACAGCCTATCCACCAAACTGTCCAAAACTTGACCCAGTAGAGAAGTACTGGGCTCTAGTTTAGCGGAAACTCAGCTACTTCTTTGAAACTCAGCAGAAAGCAAAAGGTAGCGATGATTTTAAGAGAAGGTGGAGAATCGTCACGGCGTCTGAGGATACCGGACGGCACCTGATGGCGGGTGTACCACAGAAAGGTCGAGAATTTTTCAGAAAGAACGATTAACATGTGAAAGGAGATGTTCGCTCATCACCATGAGGTACCAACAGTTTGTTTGCTAGAATGAAAGATATGAAGAAAGTGTTGAAAGTTCACGTCAGTGTACGGTAGGTTGAAAATTGAATAGAAGTATTGAAAATTGAGCGAAAGGGCATGGCTAAAGTAGTATTTGGACCAAGGACGTTACCATTACCTAACATCCCATTGCGGGTAGTTCAAGGCACGGACAAATGCGCCACCTAAACAGGCAATAGTAACACTGTGATAATTGTGATAGTTTCTACCGGTAGTTTGTATGCCCTCTGTTATGATGTATACATGGGAGAACCTCTACTTTTTGGGTTTGTTTTGTACACATGTAGCATTGCGGCGCGACTACGGGACCTCTAACCCCTGGAATTCCTTAACAGGTAATGGCATTAGCGCCACCTCCGAAGAGGACCGCTTGTCTGTTGTTGGGTTGTCCGGCAAGAAATCCTAACCTCAGGGCAGGTTTCTCATACAAATTCAGTAGGGAATGAGACAAGATCTAGCGTCGCTGAACGTTCTAATAAATGTACCCCGCGTTCCGCGTAAAGATGGCTCCACTATCGGTTATGATTGCAGCGAGAGAAGACCGTCGTTCGATTGAGGCACAAATCAACTCTTCTATACGCCACCTATTTCATCACAGCAGAGCTCACTTACACAATTCCCGGCAGTCCAGACTTGGAGAAACAACGAAAAAGAATAACTAAACGAACGGAAAACTAATCGAACGACGGGAAAATCTTAGTGCCTAAAATTCACGAATAACATGGCGGACCGCCAGGCCACCCTAGATACAGATAACTTTACAGAGATCACATTCGTTAGTTAAAATGTCTCTTATTTGTCGTTTTTTTTTAGTGTTTGCATTGAGTTTTTAACAGATTAATTGTTTAGCCAGAGGGCTCTTTCATCTTTGTTCTTTGTTTTCATTGATTTCTGGTGTGCTTTGCTAATTTAATATTCTAATTTACGTTTCTATCCGTTTCGGGGATTGGTTGCGTTTTGGATCTACAGAATTTGATAACCATACCTAACTACAATTACTACAATTTGAAAACACTAGGGGTGGGGTACCAGGTCCTGAATGAACACGGTGGTCTGACAGACGGCATCGCGTATCACGGTATCTCATTCGATGGTCTCACTAAACACGATCTTCGATGTTTTGCAGATCGCCATGACGAATTGGTCGTGTCATACGTCCGTCACGGAGGAGTGTTCCAGGATTATCCGGAGAAACTTGTTTTGAACCCGCTGTAGTTTCAGCTGGTGTGTTTTAGCGCAGCTCTCCAGATCGGCATGCCGTACTCGATAACCGGGAGAGATGATCTGTTTCGCAGACAGCAAGCTTGTTCTTCAGGGACAATGTAGAATTTCTGTGTAGCAAGGGGTACAGAACGGCAACCAGAACGTTACATTTTGCAGCCAGTCTTGTCAAACCTGTTCCCGAAGTTCATCTCTGTACCGTCTCAGCAGTCCACCGAATGATAGATGACTGAGTTGGTCCATTCCACCGTAGTTGCCGTTTATGAACGAATTTTAACTTGTCCTCGGCCGGAACAGAGTCTGGTGCGATTGTCGGGAGGAGGGAATTGACGGAAGACCTGCGTCACCGCATGCCAGTGACGCAGATCTTCCAGTCTGGCGGATACTACTAACAGAACATGGTCGAGGCTTCGCTGCAGTTTCGATGCGGTCGCTCTACTACCCTGCCCACTGCGGACGACCGCAGCATCGGCAAACAGCGGCAGAGAATCCGTTTTCCGGAGGGTGCAGTGTGTCCGAGTGAACAGGTTAAACAGAAGCGGGCCTACGGTCGCTTCCCTGCGGAACACCGGCGGAAACCTCTGCGCATCCAGGAACTGCATCTATGCAGCTAAAGCGCTGAATCTCCTGTTTAGTAGGCCGCTTGGCCATCTTCACTGAGGAAGACTGGAAGGTCGAACCGATGCAGCTTGTACGCCAGACCATCACTGCCAGACTGTTGTCAAACGCCTCTTCCACGTCAAGAAGGGCCATGGCAGATGATCTTCGAAACAGACTTGTTTTCAACCTGAGAGATGATGAGTGACTCGGTTCAGTTGATGTGCCGTTGATCGAGCCGCGTCGAAAGCCAAACTGTACATCAAGCAGGATGTTGAGTTCGTCTGCGGACGCAAGGAGCCGACGGTAAACTGCTTTCTCGAAGAGTTTTGATACTCCCGAGAGAAGGCTGAGGTGGTCGATAGCTCTTGGAACACGAAGGATCTTTCCCAGGCTTCCGGATGAAGGATCATGAGCATCTTTAGCCGACTCAGCACGAGGGGAAGTAGCTAAGTACTGACGTGATCGTCATCATGCCAGATGTTCATAGAATTGGGAACTCCAGTGCTTGAGTTCCAAATTCAGGATTTTGTCGAAACCTGGGGCCTTCATGTTCTTCTGATGTTTTGATATAGGTCGACAGTTCGTCAGCTGTGATTTCTAGTTCCTCCGAAAATCATTGGGATATAGATGGATGTTATTCTGCATGCTGTTAACGCGCAGCTTTGCGTGAGGACTGACGATGTTCTCGTCCAAGATTGTGTGAGCTGACAAAATGTCGACCTATCTCAGCAGCCTTCTCAGCAGGGAGAGTAATCAAACGATCCTCAGAGTCATTGTTGTCTCAGTGAGATCAACGAATGGAATGGGCCTAGGCTTGGTTTTTAAAATTTTTGTTAATTTCCAGAACGGCTTAGCAACAATCTGGGAGGCGCTTAGTTTTGTTGCTACAAATTATTGCTTCTGAGATCCACCATTCTAGCCTCACTATTTATATTCAGTCGATTGCACTCTGATTTTAGAACAGACAGATTCTGCACGTTGATACTGTCTGCGAGTGGTGTTTCGAAGACGGATCAAGTTTTTAGTGAGGTTTATCATCAGGTAAAGAGTTGCTCACCTGTGTTACCGCTTCGGAATGTGGTGCTCCTGGCCTGAAAGATCGCCTGCTTGATCGACTGCAGTTGCCGATCGATCATCGGTTGATTCCGGGGCGTCTATCGTAATCGACCGTGTTGTCGACCTGATGACGGAACTGGATCCAGTTGGCGCGATGGTAGTTTCGCCTGGTTACGGAATGCCAGCTGACGGCGGACCCAACTTCAGCCCCACCGGATAGTGGTCTGAGCTGAGCTCCTGGTGTGCGATCGGCTGCCCGATGTTGTTCCCCATGTTGGTGAGGAAGATGTTCATCGTAGCATGGACCCCGAATCTGCTCAACCGGGTGGGGAGTATCCGGGCCCAGGATGGTGTAGTGACCCTCTTCCAGGTCGTCGTGCAGGATGGAGCCGTTCTTGTTCCGTCGTGCGTTTCCCCAGGTTTCATGCTTTGCGTTCGATCACCGGCGATATTAAACCGCCATGCCTCCGAGTGAGGCTTGATGATGTCGTTTCGCAAGATCCTATCTGTGCCGTTATTTGTGCTTGTTTGTTTGGGACAATAGCCGCGATGACGGTGAGTAGGGCTGACGGTGGATTCGACCTTGACTCGATAGCCTCGACGAACTGGAGCTGCAGACCTGGAAGCATCTGGCAGTTGATGTTGGTACGCAGGGCGATGGCGACACTTTCTCCGGCGGAACTGGTTCGATCGAGTCTGGATCAGGCGGAAATCTGGCAGGAACACGTTGATCTCAGGCTTGAGATACGTCTCGGTGATGATTGCGATGTCAATGGACCGGTCGTTGAGGAAGTTAATAAACTCGATGTTTTTGCTCTTCAGCGAGCAAGCGTTCCAATTTGCGATATTAACGATTTCACTGGTCCATTGAGGAACGCAATCATCGCCTGATTTGTTCTCCGCGTGTTCTGCAGGATCGCTTGATGATGATGGCCTGGGTCAGGATTGCGACTACTTCCTCCGTTGAAAGCATCGAATCATCGATCGCACCAGATGTTGCACCGGAGTACGACGGTCCTGGAAGATCGCTTTGGGATGGTTGGGCTGCTGCAGCTGCGAACCGATGTTGAACCGATGGCTGACTGGGAACCGGACGGTTTGGTGGCACTTGTCGTGTTGGGAGAGCGGGAAAGTTCTCGGTCGTGAGGGCCGGAGGCGGACCAGATCGTCGTCGATGGCCGGGTTGGTTGTTCGCTGATGATTTTTTCCGAATCGCGATGAATTCGGCCCGCTTCGGGCATTCCTTACTGGTAGCTTTGTGCGCCGCACCGCAGTTGGCACACACTGGCTCAGCATCCTCCATCCGCTCACAAGCATCGGCTTCGTGATGTTTGCCGCAATCAACGCAGCGCTTCGCCATGTGGCAATTTTTGGTGCCATGCCCAAACATCAGGCAGTTTTTGCACTGAGTGACATCGCGATGAATCGGTTGGTACCGGTCCCACTTCACGACGATGTGGAACAACGCTCGGATGTTCTGGAGGTCCTTCAAGCACGTCGAGTTCTTCTCGAAGTGGACCTGGTACAACTGATCCCGATAGCTTTTCGAGATGTCATGCCGGCGCATTTTGTTTATCTGGACCGGTTTGAGCCCATTAGCCTTTAGTTCGACGACCAGTCCTCCGTCTTCTTGTCCGGAAGGCCACGCAGAACCACCTTGAAGGGTTTGTCGGCTTCGATGTCGTGCGTGTAGTACTGCACGTTCATCTGCTTCAGTATTTCTTTGACGGCGTTGTAATGGGAAGCGCCGAAACCATCAGCTTATAGCCCTGCGAGCAGAGCTGGATTGTGCACCGAAGGCCTTTGTTAATGTAGTGGTACACCCTATCCAGTAAGCCTTCAGGGAATCCCTTCACGAACAGCGGCGGTAGTTTCTCCTTCTTCTCATTTTCGGTGTATCGCCGTTCTCCAGAACGGCGTACTGATTGTTGGCTAGCAGCTTCTTCGATGATAGCACATCATCGGGTGGATTTAGTCGGGAACGTTTCCCAGTCGAACTAGTGCCGACGTCAACACGCGGCGGCTTCCCCATACCGGGGTCGGACTGTGTATCACACAACGCGACAGCAGCCAGTGCACCACGCACCAAAACGAGAGAGCGAGAAAATCGAAAAACTTATCACAGTGCGAGCGAAAAACACGACCGATCGTGTCGCTTGGTAAAACTGGAATGGATGAGATCACATTTATTTGAGTTCGGAATTTATATTTAACCTCGGTTCACAAAAGCCCCCTTTATATCCAAGAATACAGAAGCCATTTGCTCTTTTTTAGCAAAAGCTAACTGAATATCTGTGGAAAGCAACGCGAGACAGTCGTTCGTTCCCTTACCCCTACGGAAACCATATTGAGTATCTGAAAGCAGGTTATTCGTCTCAACCCATTTGGATCATTTTCTCCAACAACTTTCGAATACAGGATAACATCGCGATGGGTCGATAGGAGTTGTGGTCGGACGCGGGTTTACCAGGTTTTTGAGTGGCAATAACTCTCACCCGTCTCCAATCATCCGGTACAATGTTTAGTTCCAGAAACTGATTAAACAAGTTCAACATGCGCCTCTTCGCGACGTCTGGGAGGTTCTTAAGCAAGTTGAACTTGATCCTATCAGCCCCTGGAGCCGTATTGCCACACGAAAGGAGTGCGAGAGAGAACTCTACCATTGAAAAGGGTTGTCTAATCTCATCTATCGAATTCGTGTTCTCGCGAGGAATCATCCGTGCCGGCACAGAATCTGGACAAACTTTTCGCGCGAATTTTAGGATCTATTGGTCCGAGTACTCTTCGCTCTCGTTGTTCGTAGTTCGGTTACGCAACCTTCGCGCTGTGTTCCAAAGAGTACTCATCGACGTTTCGCGCGATAGCCCGTTCACGAATGTTCGCCAGTAACCACGTTTCTTGGCCTTGATGAGGCTCTTAAGTTCACGTTCGAGAGCCGTGTATACTTCGAAGTGCTCAGGTGTTCCACGTCTACGGAAAACTTTAATCGCGTCGGACTTTTTACGGTAAACCTCGGTGCATTGCTGATCCCACCATGGAGAAGGAGGTTTCCTGCGAGATGACGTTCCTGGAACTGGTCGAGTTTGAGCTTGAAGCGCGCTGTCTAAGATCAGGTTGGAGAGGAAGTTATACTCTTCCAGCGGTGAAAGCCTTTCTACCGTCGTTACGGCTTCATCTACTGCGGTTCTAAACTTTGTCCAATCGATGTGACGGGTAAGATCATACGTGACGTTGACAGATTTCGAAGGATTGAACCCGGTGGCAACCGAAATTTTTATGGGCAAGTGATCACTACCGTGGGGATCTTGAATCACATTCCATGTGCAATCCAACGATAATGAATTCGAACAAAGTGTGAGGTCTAATCTACTGCCAACTGAGGATGTACCAGCCAAACGTGTTACTTCTCCATTGTTAAGTACTGTCATATTGAAGTTGTCACAGAGGTCATATATCAAGGAAGACCGGTTGTCATCGTACAGTTCTCCCAGCCTGTACCGTGAGAGTTAAATCTCCCATGACCAACCGCGGAGCAGGAAGAACCGAACAAACATCTGAGAGTTGTTTTCGGTTAATGGAGGCTCTTGGAGGAATATAAACGGAAGCAATGCAAAGGCTTTTATTTTAATAACAGCCTGACATGCGACAACTTCAATACCTGGAATTGGAGGAAAATTCACTCTATAGAAGGAGTAGCACTTTTTGATCCCCAAAAGTACTCCTCCTCCACGTGAATCCTCACGATCAAGACGAATAATATTGAAATCATGAATCGGAAGATAGATTTCGGAAGAGAGCCATGTTTCACAAAGAGCGAATGCATCACAACCGGTAGTGTGAGCTAAATATTTGAAAGATTCCAATTTAGGAACAAGACTTCTACAATTCCACTGCAGAACAGTGATCAAATCCGCGACCTCAATTGGAAAATTATCCATCGAAGGAAATGATTGCTGCAAGGAGGGGCCACTTAATTGTCAATTGCTTCAAAAGGTCTCACTGTGGAAGCTATTGCCATAACAATGCTTTTGAGAGGGTCAGAAATTTCGAGGTACTTGAAAATACCTTCAACAATATCATCAAATGAGAACAGTCCAGATGGAGAAGGATCTTCTGTTCTTAAAATCGGGGCGCTAGGGGTTTTGGATGTCCCCGGAGAGATGGAAACTCCTGGCGTAGTTAGTACTACGGAAACCAGGAGGACTAGGATTTTCCTTTTTCCACCTTTCCTTGAATTGGGCAAACTGGTTTTGGGCTCCGGCTCAGCAACTTTCCGTTGGCGAACGCGTCTTCGCTTCCTTGAAGCACCTTCCGGAAAACTGACTGATGTTCCTCTTCAACCAAGTCAAAGTCAGACTCGTCATCTGACAGAGGAGCAAAGGGATTCGTATTGGCATTGGGTGATGGTGAGGCTTTTTTCACCATTTCGGCGAAAGATTGCCTAGAACGCTGTTTAAGTGATCGTTCTAATTTTTCCCGCGTTGCTTGTACGCCGGCACGACGAGAGAGCATGAGGAGGAGTACCCTTACAGAAAGCGCATTTTGGTGTACTGTCTGCGCAGGCGCCATCCTCATGTTTCTCCCCGCAATTTGAGCAGCGTGCCTTATTGCTGCAGTGGGAGGTCGTATGTCCCATCTGCTGGCATTTTTGGCAGATCATTACCCGTGGTACAAACAAACGCACAGGTAGTCGAAGTTTTCCCAACTCGACGTATTGAGGGAGGGCTGAACCAGAAAAGGTCACGCGAAACGAATCTGACGGAGTGAACTTCTTTCACCCTTAGTGATCGATACTGTGCCTAATTTTTCTCACATCCAGTATCTTCACTGGAGAAAGCAGGGGTTCTTGAATCGACCAACCCCTGCTTCATCAGGATCTCAGGGGTCAAAGTCGCTTCGGTGACCACACCTTCTATCTCAATACCTCGAGCTGGGATGTACACTCTATACTCGAGTGTAAAGAATTGAGAGACAGCAATCTCGTTCGCCTGTTTCAGGTTCGACACAACGACCCGAAGTTTATTGGGCCTGATCTTAATGATTTCAGTCACGGCCGAGAATCGTTTTGTCAGATCATTACTGATCTGGTAAACATTTAAAGGTTTCGTTTTGGGCTGAAAGTATACAACCCATGGACCAGCTGAATCATCTGGATAGGCCCGTGACCGGGTGACGTTTTGAGACACCTCATTATTTGACGGCATGGATGAATCATCTTCCGACAAATCATCCATGTCGCACCCGGTGGGAGCTTATTATGCTCAACCACTGAGGCACTTACAAAAGCACACTACAATACAATTCAATACAATAAACAAGCTTAACACAAACGAAAACACAAAATGACAATACAATCTATTCAGGGGAGAAGGAGAAAAACAAAACACTTATCTTATATGTAGATATTATTGAGCTGCTGCTGCTGCTTCGCTGCTGGGTGGCGAACGTGCGTGGTCGCCTTTACCGGGGAGGAGTGAAGCGCGACGAGTGTGATGAGGCGAACCGTTACTGCCGATGAAATGAAACGGATAGCCTCTATCAGAAGATGAACTGCTGGTGTGTGATCCACAGAGATGCGGCAAAATGGCTGGTCACTTGATTGCAGCAAATTAAAATTGATCACCACTGCTCTAACTTCTGGCTTTCCACTTCAGAAAAAAAATAAACTCGATGACAACTGCGGCCAAAATAAAGTCGAGGAGAAAAAACTGAACTTCGAGCTAATACACCTTGAGAAACCATTAACACAACGGAGCACGGAAGAAACGAACTGTACCGTTTGCCTGTTAACTAGGGAATGAATCAACTGTTTCTGATTTAGATATATTTGTACTATTGTGAAATAAACAATAGGTTTTGTTGAATTATGTGCAAATTTTGTTTGCTGCTATTATTTTGGTGTCCGAAATTTAACGTGGACAGGCTTTACTTCTCCGTACATTAAAATTCTTCTGATTTAGTTCGATTCCCTCCAAACCTGACTGTACCTCTTTTCAACTCCAGATCTAATTAATGGATTACAACTGACGAAGCCATAAGTCTGCAACAGCGCAAAAAAAATCAGCAGAAATGAAACACTAATTCCAACAGACGGCATACAAACGAACTCAATTTAAAACAAATTTATCTAGACAAACACATGAAAACGGTTCGTTTATGACGGTTGATGACTTACTATAAAATAGGTTTCAACGACTGTGTCTCTACCTATCCAAAACGAAACAATCAACCCAAGAG
Organism: Aedes japonicus; assembly: GCA_034211315.2. Lineage (NCBI taxonomy): Eukaryota > Metazoa > Arthropoda > Insecta > Diptera > Culicidae > Aedes > Aedes japonicus. Next base: position 225,382 of record JASCZW010003611.1, read on the forward strand.
AATCTACATACGCCCAGTTCACTTGCTATGCGATAAATCTGCGAGCATGAACCATGCAATGTGACACAGTTTCGAAAGAAGTCATTAGCGCGCATCCGATTCGATTCATTTGTTCGTTTGCTTGCAAACAGCTCACAACTCAAGCATAATTAGCATGTCAAGTCGAGGTCATGATTATTGTGGTTCCAGTTGAAAACCGAAGAAAACGGAAACCTAACGAGACTAGACTCAATGTTCGCTTGTCGGTTATCCCACCTTTCGGCGTAGAACGACAATATCATTAAGGAAGTTTGGTGCGTTATAATCCGAAAGTATCGCTCTGATAACGAAATCCGTGCGGTAACAGGTGCCAAGAGTTTGACAAGCTGACAGTCGTTTTCTAGTTTACAGCGAATCTCCACCGCTACAAACCGCCGAACAAAAATAAATTACGTGCCTAAACGATGGAAACTGTAAACAATTTTTGCTCGGTTTCGCTTTCACTGCGCTAATGATTATATTATCTTTTAATCCGGGTTACTTTTACCGTTTTGAAAATTTAATTAAATTTCTGCTTACACTTGGCCCAAAGCTTTCCTCGCCTTGTTCCTGAGGATAGTAGGGGACTCCCACCACAGCACATCGTGGGAAGGAGTTACTTCCTTCTCCAAAATCCTTACGGAAGCAGAGAGCATGTTCACATATTTAGTTACCGGGGATCCAATCGCAACAATGGAATTTCTTTTTCATGCTGCTGAATCAGCTCTTTGGCCTTTCGGTCGCTTCCTTTGTGCTGCTTAATTCTATCTCATTACCGCCGCTGACCAAGCTCGCTACAACAATACGGTTCAAGTAGTCACTCATGTGCATGGCATCTGACAGCTAGCGAGGGGCAGGAGCAACAGATGTAATTAAAACCGTGTGTTCTCCGTTGCTTCCGAGAGGGAACGAAGCTACCTGAACTTGAGCTGAAGGAGCGTGTGTGTGTGACAAATATTTAAACGTCCCTTTCAAATAGGGAATTCTCGCTTTCCACTTGACGGTGTATTTGAAACCCGTTGGAAACGCATCGTTTTTGGGAGGGCCGTGAGGTTTCGGATGCTTAGCATAACTGTTCCTTGTTTCAAGGTAACATAAGGTTTTGTGGGACTTTTTTGGGCAAAGAGATAAAATATCCAATGGAAGTAAGTTATAAAACATCGTACTCTTTGAAACCCGTTCCCATCAAAAAAGGTTCTGTAAAAGTTCCTACACACTACATCTATGGGAGTTTATTTTTCCTTGTCAATCCGAGTGGAGTCTACTATCTAGAGAACAACGAAAATAACATGAGCTGCATTTGATAAAAGATTTGAATTTTGTGTTATGTTAATCAATAAATGACGGGGCTGCAAAATAGTGAGTCGACAACTGGGTTGAAGCGTGCATCCCCCAACATAGCTATGGTCCTCACAAGTTCCTACCTCATGCTTCCACGGGTCAAGAGATGACAAAGACCGTCAGCTAAGGGTTTCCCGACCAATTTGCTTGTCCCGGGATTCGGGATAAAAATTTTTGCTTGTCCCGGGAAATCCCGGGATCCCAGGAAATTTTTCAATGTGCTCAAAACGCAATTTTGTGGTTGGGAATATGTTTTATTCATCAATTAAAAAATCAATGGATCAAATCAAGTAACTGGTCTTATCAATTTGAATTCGTTCTCTGAAAATACGACTTCAAGAAGCAAATGTTATTAATGCTTTCATCGGCCAGCGAGGTTCGCTTTTAAGAACAGATATTTCCGGAGTTCAAAAAGATGCGCTCGCGATCGGTTGACGTCGGTTTGATTGATTTTAAGCCGCCGAAAATAATTTAAAGATTCGGGCTCAACTTACCATGTAGCTCAAAAAGTGACAGCTCTTTCGCAATTGCTTTTGAAAAATCAATCATTGCCGAATCAGTCTGGGATGGGTTGGCATACTCCTTTATAGCCGATTCCAGTTCTTCACGCATGCTCGATGGTGTCGATCCTGAATCGTCATGCATACAGGACAATCCAGCATTCCACTCGGCAGCATCATCATCGGTCTGTCATTGGCAGTCTTGCAACAATCGAACTTCCAGTTGCTTAATGAACTTAATCATTTGAGTTATCAATGAGCTTTCCAGTTCTGCTGGCACTTGCGTTGACAAGGGAAGACCTTGAAGGAACTTCAGCGCTGTTATTATTTCCTTTTGGCGCCGTTCTTTGATAATTTTCGTGATTGCATCGACGAGGTCCTTTCCAACGTTGGAGTTACTTTACTTAAGCTTCGAATACAAGAAACTCAAGCTGCCTTCCGCAAACAGCAATGTAGCATCTCGTCTTCCCAATGCTTCCAAAGCGAGTCTGATTGTCTGAAGAGCTTCCTGAAGATTTTTTGCAATCTCAAAATCACTGTTCAACACAAGACCTGAAAGGCCTATTTCGGAAAGTGTCTCTATGATGCAATCAAAACCGCAAATGAAGTGCTCCAGCTTCGTTTCAGTCGAGTTCTAACGAGTTTTGACGTCCACACACAGTTGAAGTGGTTTATGTAACATTTTCGTGATTTTTTCTTGAAGCAATGCATCATTAACAGGCGATTTTTGAAAAAAAAAATTACGACTCTTCGAATACGTTTCAGAGACTCTCCAATTCGCGTGGTGTAGAAGTCTACAATTGAAATAAATTATCCGAATCGTCGCTATCTGAATCCTTATTTTCAATTGATACCGAAGGCTGATCCTTGTACAGGACATCACAAACCCCCAAGTGAATCGCATGGTTGTAACACTGCTGATGAAGGTAATCCGACAATCTTCCAAACTTCGTCATCACTCGAGCTCCGTCAGTCGTTGATGCTACAATGTTTCCATCCTTAATACCGAATTTCCGGACCATATCCTTGACCATTTCCAAAACCTTTTCAGCAGGTAGTGATCCACGAATTTTACCGATACCCAGGTTGTAGAATGATCCGTCAGCGAAATGAGCATTCACGTTTAAGTAGCGCTTGTTGCTTAGACTTGTCCACTCGTCCAAAGTGAGACTAACCAGTTCACCGCTATCGATACGCTTCACTATTTAATCCCGTGTTTGCTGCTGAGCGTATCCATAGTATTCGGTGACCAGCTTCATGACGGATGTATTCGACGTTGGCAGAGAATATCCACGATCTGCGATCGATTGTCTGATTAACTTGCTGTTGGTGATTGCATTGATCGAAAATCTGTCCTCTGCTGTCAGCCGAGCTACAATTTCCACCAGTGACTGACGTTTAACGAACTTGAGCATCGGTACTTGTTTCACTGGGACAATCAGTGTGGATGATTTAACTTTTGCAGCAGAATCACTAGGATTTGTGGGGGGTTTAGAATCCATGTCGTGTTTGATCTTCATCTGCCGGAGCAAGCCACTGGTCGAAGAGCCGTTGCACGACAAAATTTGCTCGCACTTCCGACATCGTGATTTTTTTTTTGTCATCCGCAATTCTATCGAAGTGTTTCCAAATTTCAGCCATGCCTTTCAAATAATTGGATGTAAGGCTACATTAACACAAATTTTTGATTACTGCTTACTCTGATGTAACGGCAATCCGAAATTATTCAATGAACACAGAAGCAGTAATCAGTGAATGAAAACAATGTTTTGAATGGAAATGACAGCTTGCGTCGTATTGGCGCACGTGCGTGTGTGTGTGTGTGTGTGTGTGTGTGTGTGTGTGTGTGTGTGTGTGTGTTTGTGTGTGTGTGTTAAATGTGTAGGCAACAATGCGAATGCCTACTGAACCTACACAAAAGGGATGATGCATTTTCATGAATGATGAATAACATCGATGTAGGTACAGTAAATATGATGTTGGCGTTGTATGGGTTATATTGAATGCACGTAAACGGTACACTGAAATTTATTGGGAAGTATCAAAGCGAAAAAATATGTAAGAAATGTGTTTCCCGGGAGTCCCGGGATTTTCGGGACGGTGAAAAATCTTATCCCGGGATTCGGGAAATCCCAAATTTTTCAAGATCCCGGGATTTTTTGTCCCGGGATTTCCCGGGTTGGAACCTCTAGTTGCGTACTTAGCAGCTAGTGCAGCCTGGGCAATGTTGTCCTACTGATTTCAGCTAGATTGAGGAGGTGCGTGCCGAGCGTCTGTCTACCAAGGAGGTGCGGCTCAATCAGCGTCTGTCCTGGCATCCAGCGGTTTAGTAAGAAACGCTGTATCGCGTCTACTATACCTAAGGTGGCAGCCGCACCAAGGCGATGTAGGCAGCGCGACCCCGGTATGGTAGCATTCTGAAGTCTTACCCTACCACGACAAATGGAAGTATTCTTGATACACCATGTAATTTCAGATCATCCATGGAATTCCCAAGTATTGTATAGTAATTTTGAATTGTTTTCTTCCCTAGTGATTATGGTAGTGCAAGTCCGTCTCCAATTGCAGCAAGATCAGCAGATATGCAGGCATAACGAATATAATAGTGGTTATCATTTTATATTATAACATCCCATCACAATATTTTTTATGCAATTTCCAGCTTCACATTTGCATCGTTGTAAGTTTTGGCCCACCTGACTCACGTTATATCAAGAGGTAGGTTGGGTTTTCAGTAAATAAACGGTTGAAAGTGCATTGGCTAACTGTAGCTGATGTTGTTTGAGAAGGAAATAATTTCTCAGCACCATGAGGCTCTAGGAGTAGACAGCACTTTTTATGCTAGAACAAAGTTGTTAAGAGAAAGTATTGATAGTTCCGTTCGCGCACGGCAGGCTGTGAAAATTGAATAGAAGTAGTTTTTGAAATTGAGTGGAGGGCATTGTGAGGTAGTATTTCGAAACAAGCACGCAATCTTTTGCCAAGCACCTCCATGCGGAGTAGGTCAAGGCAAACTTATAGATTTATAGATTTTAAAATTTTTAATATTTTTAGATATTTAGATTTTTAGATATTTAGATTTTTAGATTTTTAGATTTTTAGATTTTTAGATTTTTAGATTTTTAGATTTTTAGATTTTTAGATTTTTAGATTTTTAGATCTTTAGATTTTTCGATTTTTCGATTTTTCGATTTTTAAATTTCTAGATTTTTAGATTTTTAGATTTTTAGATTTTTAAATTCTTAGATTTTAAGATTTTTAGATTTTTAGATTTTTAGATTTTTAGATTTTTAGATTTTTAGATTTTTAGATATTAAGATTTTTAGATTTTTAGATTTTTAATTTTTAGAATTATAGAGTTATAGATTTTAAGATAATTAGACTGTTAGATTTTAAGAGATTTTATGATTTTTAGATTTTTAGATTTGAAGATTTTTAGCTTTTTAGATAATAAGATTTCTGAATTTCTGGATTTTTTTGTTATTTAGATATTAAGATTTTTTGATTTTTGAGATTTTAAGATTTTAAGATTTTTAGATTTTTAGATTTTTAGATTTTTAGATTTTTAGATTTTTAGATTTTTAGATTTTTAGATTTTTAGATTTTTAGATTTTTAGATTTTTAGATTTTTAGATTTTTAGATTTTTAGATTTTAAGATTTTTCGATTTTTATATATTTAGATTTTTAGATTAGATTTTAAGATGTTTAGATTTTTAGATTAGATTTTTGGATTTTTAGATTCTTAGATTTTTAGATTTTTAGATTTTTAGATTTTTAGAATTTTAGATTTTTAGATTTTTGGATTTATAGATTTTTAGTTTTTTTGATTTTCAGATTTTTTGATTCTTAGATTTTAAGACTATCAGGTTTTTAAGATTTCTAGATTTTTTGAATTTAAAAAGATTTTTAGAGTCTTACATTATAAGATTTTTAGATTTTAAGATTTTTGGATTATAAGATTTTTAGATTTTTAGAATTTTAGATTTTGAGTTTTATAGATTTTTAAATTTTTAGATTTTCAGATATTTAGATTTTGGATTTTTGGATTTTTGGATTTTTAGATGATTAGATTTTAGATATTAAAACCTAAACTCTTAGCTTCAGCACAGAGAACCCCTACTGAGCTCTTGCGGCACGTCAAGCCGGCCAGTTCAGTGCAAGGGTGTCCCACTTAGGACCTGTCTCACTTAGGGCCTGTCCCACTTAGGGCCTGTCCCACTTAGGACCACGTAGACTCATTTTTGACATCTCAAACCCTCCCCCTCCCCCTACGTAGGCTTTTCTCCATACAGTTTGTTGAATTTTTGTATGGAACGTAGACTTTGGCCAAACACCCCTTTCCACCAGAAAAGTCTACGTGGTATGAAGAAAAATTAAAGACAGGTAAATTTTATCGATAGGCCGAATTTAAGATCCATAGACCCACATTAGAACACTTTCCCATATATGCATCGTCATGCAAATTTAATTCTATTTGGTAATTACTTATATTTACACTTCCGAAACTGGTTAAGTTTATTAATAAAGACATAAGCCGAGTTCTCTGTTGGCTTGTGATGAACAAATTCTATAATGTGAAGTCTCATATATTTGTACACACACTATCAATTCATCGACCTCAGAGTCACATAACACTATGGATTTCCGGGTTTTCTATCAAAATATAAAACTTGAAGTGATTCTTTACATTTGTTAACATTGCACGTGAAAGCCAAAAAGTTAAAAGGAATAAGCATGAGGAAATGATTTATGCCCGAGACGATCCACGTCGCCGCCGCCATGAACGACCGGCCATGAACGAAATAAATCGGCGCACAGGACTAATGTCGTGACCATTTCATGTACATTACAAACTTGACTTCATAACTTATTGATCGATGCTAAACTAACCTTAACAAGAATTTTTGCCTAAGAGTGTTTTAATGCATTCTAATGTCAATTCATTCACAATTTGCATAGTAGCAAGACAACATTTTGTTCAATGGCACATTGTTGGCATAGTTTGTTCTATGATTGCTAATAAGGTCTGTATCCACATTAATCCGGACACCTTCAAATTATTGTAACTTTTGAAATATTGCACGTAGGAATGAAAAAAATCACTGTGGTATAGCTCAGAAACTATGATGAAAAAGACTACGATGGATGTTGACATTTCATGTTTAGTATTGATGTGCTCAAATCATTTTCGGATCGTTTGACGGTGGAGAGGAAACCGAGAAGTGACAAAAACATTGGACGCGCTGATCCTGTCATGGACCGAAAGGTGAAAAGGATATTAACGAAAAATCCCCATCTCTCCATTCGAACGGTGGCTCGTAAAATAGGGATGTCGCCTGGTTTTGTCCAAAAATCAAAACAACGTTTGGGACTTAAGTCGTATAAAGTAACAGTTACAAATCGCAACGACAAACAGAACTTGGCAGCAAAATCACGGGCTTGACGTTTGTACTGCGAATATTTGACGTAGTATTCATGCGTTATTATAGACGATGAAACTTATGTCCTCGAGGGTTTCAGGCAGTTTCCAGGGCTGGCTTTTCATTCTGCTATGGCCAGAAATGCTACAGCTCAGCATTTCAAAACGAAGAAATTTCACAAAAAATACCTCGTGTGGCAAGCAATTTGCACGTGTGGCAAAAAGAGTAAATCTTTCGTCACTACAGGCACAGTCTACAAGGAAATCTATCAGAAAGAGTGTCTGCAGAAGCGATTGCTACCCTTCATCAAATGTCACAAAGAAAAACCTTTGTTCTGGCCCGATTTGGCATCATGCCACTATGCTAAAACTGTGATGGAGTGGTACCAAGTAAATCAAGTGAACATTGTACCAAAAACCTCAAACCCGCCAAATTGCCTAGAGCTACGACCAATCGAGAGATATTGGGCTCTGATGAAGCGGAAGCTTTCTGGAAAGAAGCAAGGAATCATAGACATCAAACACTTCCAGCAAATTTGGACAAGGACAGCTTCTACGATTCTGAAGAGTCTTTACAAACCCTAATGGACGAAGTTAAGCACAAGGTTCGAAAATGTTATGCAAATACCGAATAACTATGTTTTGTCTTCACGAATTTTTAAAACACATCCCATGAATCTGAAAAAAAAAGGCTACGACGGTAATATAAAGCGAAATTTATGTTATTCATGTTTTGAGGTGTCCGAGCTATTGCGGCTACAGACCTTATACAAGAGATTTCTGATTCTAAGCGAGCGGATAGGAACAAAAAAAAATATATTTTCTAATATCTCAGTGGCATTGAGTCTCTGTGTAATGACAGCATTTATAAAAGCTACCATAGCAAAGCCTCTTCTCTTTTTTGTTCTTTCTCAATTAGTCAATAAATATCGTGATTCATAGGATGGCAGCGGAGATGTAGTCCAGAGCAAATTGAACAAATTGTTTTTGAACTGATTCAATTCGATTATTATGCGTGTGTTCGATCTCAAACAGCACACAGCGTGCTTGCTCTGATCCTAGCATGACAAGCTTATTGCTTATCACAATTAGCTTATTGCTTGTCCTCAACAAATATGTCCTTAATATACAGTATGTAAAATAAGTATATCCACCCCTGCTTCAAATTTACAATTTTCCTGTTATCGATTCAAATATTCGTTGATAAAATGAGTGTTGTTATGCGTTTGGTTCATTATATAGTACCTATCATTATACCATTAAATATACTTGACTTAATCTTGCTCTTGAAAATCTATGCCAAGATCAACAGAAAAGGTAAGTAAAACATGCAAAAAAGTTTATCCACCCAAACATGCTTAGTACCATTTGGCCGTGTATTGAGCGGTTCCTGTCACTTTTTCGAATGTAAACATTGCATACAGTTATCCTTTCCTAGTGTAGAAGCTTTCGTGATTCAAATTTGAGTTCTCGTGTTTCGAAATGCCTAAAAACGCACAAATTTCACTGATTATCCGAAAACTTATCATAGAGCATCACAAGTGCGGTAAAAGCTACAGTCAAATTGCTAATATCGTTCAGATACGGTTGCCAAAATTGTTCAGAAGTACAAAAAGAGTGGTTCTTTCACACCAGAAAAGCGATCAGGGCGACCGACGAAGACAAGTTCCCGGATTGACAGGGCTATCGTCAGAAAGGCGGAACAAGATCGAGGTTTGTCAGCTCCTAAAATTGCAAAGCAAGTTGAGTGAGAGTGAATTTTCTATCCATGTGACACCTCAAACAATCCGAAATCGTTTGCATCTACAAGGTCTGAATGGTAGAGTGACAATTAAGAAACCATGGTTGTCAGCGAAAAACATTAAAAAACGATTGAAGTGGGTTCGAGATCATATTACATGGACAGTCGATGATTGGAAAAAGATCATTTGGTCAGACGAGACTAAAATAATGCTATTTGGGTCTGATGGTATCACACGAAAATGGCGCATAACCGGTGAAAGTCTGAAAACTCAGTGTTTAAAGCCTACAGTCAAACATGGTGGAGGTGAGTTATTGCAACATCATTAATTTTCAACTAACTTAACTAGCTTTTATCATTTTTTGTGCAGGTAGAGTCATGGTTTGGGGCTCGATGGCTTCGTCTGGCGTTGGAGAACTCGAATTCATTGACGGAATAATGACAAAGGAGGTTCATCTGGACATACTGAAACGAAAACTTTCAGCAAGTGCACAAAAACTGAAACTGGGCCGGAGATACACGTTCCAGCAAGATGGGGATTCAAAGCACACATCGAAGCTGGTATCCCAATGGTTTAAGGAGAAGAAAATCAATGTTTTAGAGTGGCCAGCACAGTCTCCTGACCTTAATCTAATAGAACATCTCTGGTCTATTTTGAAAATTAAGGTTCAGGAACACAAACCATCAAGCGTTCAGCAATTACGACAAGTTGTTGTAACTGAATGGAAGAAAATCGCACCAGAAACGACTGCTTAGCTTGTCCAGTCAATGCCACGACGATGTCAAGCTGTCCTTGAAGCAAAGGGAGGTCACACGAAATATTGAATGATTTTCAGGATTATGGTGGATATACTTTTTTTGCATTATTTTTTTATCGTTTTCTTATATATTTGTTCTCAGACACGAACAGTTCATGCTTCTACATCAAATTATCGTTATTGGACTTTCTTTTTATCCCTTGAGGAGTAAATTTAATATTAAAAATCGCTTTTCAATGTTTTGGTGGATTATTTGAAGCAAATGTGCCAAGTGCGAAGGGGTGGATAAACTTTTTATACATACTGTACTTCAAC